>JBBPMO010000334.1:18954-29955 GCA_038090315.1 Xanthoconium stramineum | reverse complement strand
GGTCATTACCCCTGGTGATGTCACCACTTCCAAGTGATTATGTAATTGCCTCTAAATCATATTGTACCTGATAAACAACAACAATCCAATTATATAATAAATAAAGCAGCTGTGTTTTGTTTACTGGATGGATTACATAATCACAAAAATGCGCACAAGCAGGGCATTAAATCTGAAAAATGTGGTGACAAGATCTTGCAAGATAGGTTGCAAAGTAATATACTGGAGAGCTTACATAATCTCAAAAATGCACTCTCAAAATCTTGCAAGATAGGTTGCAAAGTAATGTACTGGGTAGCTTACATAATCTAAAAATGCGCTCACAAAATCTTGCAAGATGGTTTGCAAAGTAATGTATTGGGCAGCTTACATAATCTCAAAAATGTGCTCTCAAAATCTTGCAAGATATGTTGCAAAGTGATGTACTGGGTAGCTTACATAATCTAAAAATGCGCTCACAAAATCTTGCAAGATGGTTTGCAAAGTAATGTATTGGGCAGCTTACATAATCTCAAAAATGCGCTCTCAAAATCTTGCAAGATATGTTGCAAAGTAATGTACTGGGTAGCTTACATAATCTAAAAATGCGCTCATACAATCTCTTGCAAGATGGTTTGCAAAGTAATGCATTGGGCAGCTTACATAATCTCAAAAATGCGCTGACAAGATCTTGCAAAATAGTGGTACAGATATTGCAAAGTAATGCATTAGATAGCTTACATAATCTCAAAAATGCGCTGACCATATCTTGCAAAATAGGGTGTAGATATTGCAAGCTAATCTTAAACTCACTACAGTAAATCCTGCAAAGTGGGCTTATGGTAGTTACCACATATCTTGCAATGAGCTGCCAGGATCTGGTGTCAAAATGAAGAGGCGATGATGGCGTCAGCGTTCTGTCGTCTGTGCTTCAAGATCCATGGGTATGCGAGGAAACGGGGGTATACATAGTACAGTTCACTTTGACCTAGTAGATATCTTCCCCGATAATCGTTATCAGACAATCTGTCACATTACAGTCCCAATTTAAGCGACTGACTAAGCGGGCACCTTTGACATCAAGCGAGTGTGGCATTAGGCGAAGTAAAATACTGTACTACTGGACACGACCTAAGATTTTTGTAGATATGTCATATCCAATAAGAATTCCTAATATATCCTATGAACATATATATTGTTCCACTCTAGTGTCGACAGAACAATGCAGGCCCAAAGACAAACTCCGGCCATCATCCAGCAACCCTGAACACACCGCAAAATTCAAATAGTAGCCATGGGGAAAAAACATCACACTGCCAATTACCACATCTGATAACCTCTTTCGCAACACACACCGTCTGGTGATTACTGGGACATGGTCCCGCCATCCGTGCATTCCCCAGTTGGGAGGCACCATCTCAGGTCAACAGCGTCTTACATATGTGATAAAAGCACCAGAAAATGCATGTCTTTCTTCCTCCATAATGGGACATCAGGTTGTGTCCGCACGGGGATAACTCCCCTTGTGAGGCGTTGGGTGGCGTAAACACCGCAGACCACTGCTGTTCTTATCTGGACACCCCGAGAGCACTACAATAAAGAGTTCCTGCCCAACACTGCTTGCCCTCGAGCAAGATGGCCCGTATCACCGCAGCTGGACACCCCCTTGGCCGATTGGACATGTCGTATATCAACACAAGTCGTCGCATTTTAGTTCTATTCATAGTATGCATCCATCTTGGCGTCAAGCATGATCCACTGTCATGACCCTCAAACATTTCACTTTGATTTTACTCATGCAAGTAAGCATGCAAATTGTCCTTTATCCTCGAACGTGAAAACAAGCTCATTTGATTTACGGCATGCGACAGGTATGCACAACCTCGAATATATTCAAGAACAATTCGACTTGGCATGGGTTTGAACCGCAGTTGTCACCTACTCGATCCTAACTAAATCCGACAGTACTGGATTCCAAACACCCAGCCGTCAAAGTCCTGTTGACAATGACATGTACCAGGTCCTTCATGACGAGTCATGCAGTTCGCAGATCTTTGTATATTAGATAACAGAGACTGCATGCTACCATGCTAAACTGTACACTCCTCGGACGTCCGTGATGTGGCCAGGAATGTGAACTCAACTATCGGATAATACATGTTACTCTGCAGGCAAGCTAAACCATAGCTGGAGGTAAGCTTTGAAATTTGAGATGTCAGTGCTTCCGCAAGCATTTCTGTCCCGACCTGGTAGGAACGTTTCAAAGTAAACAGTTGTATATCATATCAAGGTCGATTTTGTCAAGGAGAGCAAGATTATTCACAAAACTGGACAGGGGGCACTCCATCGAGCCCAGACTGTACTATCCTGGAGATAGGCACTCTGACATCAGTCAGTCAATGGAGAAGATGACACATGGATAGACCCTTGTTTCATCGTATGACCGGGTTCCAATTGCAGAGTCGAGTCAAGGACTCGCTTCATTGTGCTAGAAAATGTCAGCATGAAACGCAACAAATCGGCAACAAAGTGGAGAATTTAAAGATGTCCCGATAACCAAACCAAAGAGGCAGCAGATCTATCATCTTTTCTGACGCTCAAGGATCACATTATACATAAGACCTAACCTAACATTGCAATGCGTTCGAAGCGAGAATGGCGTGCACGGTCGTCGTGCTGAATATTATAAGTAATTGAAAAATACATGGATGTTCAGCAATAACTAGTACAGACCAACCAGGAGGTAAAAGATGTGGTCAGCTGCATCCCATAATATATGTATATCAATGACAGCGAGCTTGTAAAAGTACAAGGTCTCAAAAAGGTATGGATGGAATGAGAAGACTGAAATCAACGATAACATGAAATTGCGTTCCAACACGCAGGGAACGACGGCCTCGAACGTTGGCAAGGGTCACCAAGCCCGTTAGCCAGAGAGAACGAGCAAAGCTTGAATGCAAGCGTATTGTGCAACAGACATCGGCAGCCGTTGTCAGAGCATGTCCAGTGCCCTGACACTGTCCATCAGCTTATCCAACACTGCTGGCGTGATCTCTTGTACCTGTACCTTGATCAGACTCTCCGCAGAAACCCTCCTGTAAGCCGCCACCCCGTCACGACTCGGTATAAGCAACAGCACACCAAACAGTTGGCTCAATCGAGCAAGTGTTCGGAGCGTGTGCATCTCCTTGTTGCTCTGCGCCAGCGTTGATGGTGAAAGAAGAGATGCTGCATCTTGACGGTGTGAACCGAACAACAATCCAAAGCGGGAAGTGAACTGTGCCGTCCATGATTGCAGGGCTGAAGCACCAGGGAACAAAGCCAACTCGCTGATCGTGGAAGATTGATCATCTGTCTTTTCTTTGGGTATCATCTTGACAACACTTCCCATGGGTTGTTGGTCGAGGAGGAAGTCAATCCAAGGATGGACAAGATATAGAGGAGAGAATCGAGAGAGATCTTCCTCAGTCTTGATCTCCACAATCCCGAAGAGGGTTGTTTGTGCACGGAAATTTCGTTCCTGCTTGTTTTGAGAGACCAACAATGGCCCCAATTTGAAGGTAATGCACGGAAGCTTCATCTGTTTTCCTACGAACAATGGTACGGGAAGTTGACCAAGCCGGTCAAACAGTCCTGTGACTGAGGTGAGATTCAGCCTACACGATTTCAATGTAAATGTTTCCATTTCGTGAGAGCAGGCGGGATGTGGGAACGTGACAGCTCCTTGAATACAGTGATGCTCTCTGACAGACAGATATTGAAGCTTCCTGACTTCCCAGCCCATGCAAGGATCCTCACATCCCCGAGTTTGTCAGCAGCTGAGCCAACAGTCGTCCGAGTGCTTGGTCCTCCTCACTATAGATAACTGGCAAGGACACGTTGAAGATCCTGAGGAGAGAGTAGGCTGCATCCTCGACGAGGGTCGCCTGTCGTGTCGACACTAGACAGCTTCTCCCGTATGTTAGCAAATTGGCGGGACGGGAAGGCAGCACGTGCGGAGGTAGCCCTGCATTGATGTCAACAGTACCATAGACCGGGGCAGCGGGGTAGGACCAAGTAGACAGAGTGGCCTGCAAGAGTCAGCAGCGGCAGCAAGACCGAAGGCAAGGTCATCCACGAACCCTGAGACTCTAGACGAGGACGGCTTGGAACATCACGACGGAACGAATTGGGATCTCCGTTTACGACACAAGTTGCGGAAGCGTTTCCGCGATAGGCTGAAGGGAATGGAGGAATTGGAGGGATGGAAGGATCAGTGCCAGAAGAGGGCGAAGTGAACCAGTACGATGACTTGAGTTGTACGGAGGGTTGAGATGCAACAAGACTAAGACGCATGAACCCTTGTTGAGTATGATGAGTAGAAAACAACCAGTTTGACATGCTGTCATGACGCGAAGAACCAGCGTCACTGGAGGAGAGCCAGGACTCAGGAGCTGCCTTCACGTGGAGCATTGACGTCTCTGTCGCGAAAGATTGACGAAGTTTTTCTTTGACTTCCTCCACTGGAGGACAGGTATCTGTCTGTTCATTCACGACCGCCAGGTTGCATTTAATGACAGTCAGTGTGTAGACAAGTCCACCGCTAGGCGGCGGCACCCTGGAGTCCCACGTGGCCATGTGGCTGTGTGACTCTCCAATCCAAGTTGCGGGATGGTTGAGCATAACGTTCACCATCTGGTATCTTACTTTTGATCTCTTCGTGAATCATGGGTAGGTAGCGTTCACCATGCTTTCCAAGACATACTCTTATGTTCACTGCTCAAGGTATTCCAAAGGTGCGCGTTGATCTCATGGCGGCGGACACGAGGCAATAATCTTTGCATGTCTACTAGTTCTTCCGCTATATTTCGTGAGTGATCGCTCTTCCCACAACGAGAGGACTATACAGACTGAAGGCACGTACAGTGAGCGGTACCCATTAACATCTCAACTCATCCAGGAGAACAAGATTCCAGAATTCGGTGATGCAATATTGAACCATTGAAGAGTTCCACGCCTCACTGACTTGTTTCCCAGATAACTTATACCTCGATTTCAACGGGATCATACACAACTGTACGATTCCATTCGCGCGATGACAGTCTATCTTCTGAATGTCCGTCAACAGGTTCGCATCCCAATGATGAAAACGCACATTTCCGAATGTCCGAAGAACAGATATTCACATCGATATTCGCATACATACACCTCTTATTCGGAAGAATCAAACCGAAGAAGCTCTTTTTCATCGCTGTGGATGGTGTTGCCCCGCGAGCCAAGATGAATCAACAACGTAGTCGTCGTTTCCGTACGGCGAAGGGAGCAAAAGAAGTCCGTGAGAAGGCGGAAGCAAAGGGAGAGGAGCTACCAGTCGAAAAAGCGTTTGATAGCAACTGTATCACGCCGGGTGCGTATCCTATACCATTGTGCTTCGGTGCCTCATTCTTCGTCAGGAACTGTCTTCATGGCGAAACTGTCGGACCAGCTGCGATACTTCATAAACAAGAAGATAACAGAAGATGCAAATTGGAGGGACATCCAAGTTGTGCTTTCAGGTCATGAAGTCCCCGGAGAAGGAGAGCACAAAATTATGGAGTATATCCGGCTGTCGCGCGCACAACCGGACTACAATCCAAACGTCCGACATTGTTTGTATGGTCTCGACGCTGACTTGATCATGCTGGGTTTACTCAGTCACGACCCACACTTTTGCCTCCTTCGCGAAGAAGTCAAGTTTGGGCCCGCTAGGAGACAGGGGAGTGGAAAGTACATCCCCCTTCAACTCACGTAATTCTTTCCTCATGTTTTGTGCAGTTTGGAGTCGCAGAACTTTCACCTTCTGCATCTTTCGTTGATGCGCGAATACCTGAATCTAGAATTCTGCGAGATTGAACCCGTTCTCCCGTTTGGCTATAGTCTAGAACGTGTTATAGACGACTTCATACTTCTCGCCATATTCGTCGGGAATGATTTCTTACCCAACCTTCCCGATCTACACATTCACGAAAATGGCCTCGAAAGACTATTCGATGTGTATAAGAAGGTCTTGCCTTCGCTTGGTGGGCTTGTATACTGTTCTCCGTATCATTTTTGTTCATCTCACAACTTTTCAGATGGTTATATCAACGAGAGCGGTAAAATCAACATGAAACGTCTTCAGGTCGTGCTTGACGAGATGAGGGTCTGGGAGCGTGAGATTTTCGAGAAAGGATACGCCGACGCCAATTGGTTCAAGGGCAAGCAGAGCGAACATGGGCGTGAGATGGAGATGGCATGTAGGCGCACTGGCCTTGGTTTGTTGTTTTTTCACGCTTGCTCCGTTTTGACACTAACGACCAATATTTAACGTATCAGTGTTGACACGCGCGCAACGAGATATTTTTGACAGGGTCAAAAAGTTTGTGATGGACAACCGAGGAGCACGGCCAAGCTTCCATACATCGCTCACCATGCTGAACACCTTTCCTGCTAGAGATCGCGATTTCATCTCGACTCTCAGCACTGACCTGCATCTCTGCGTTACATGGGATGAATACGACGAGGAGGACCAGAATCTTGTAATATGGCGCTTGCCAAGTTCGATGGAAGAGCCCATACCTGAGCCCGACTCAGAAGCTAGTGGCTGCGAAGACGACGAAGAATGGGAAGGTGTTTCAGATGATAAAAGGAGTCGATGGGTGGCCGATGGTATTCTGAGCAAGTACGAGAAGGCTCCTGTGAAGGACGATGACGGGGGAGGGGGATTTGATGCAAGATACGAGAAATCTGTCAATGACAAGATGGTCGAGTGGAAGCGCGAATATTATAAGGTAGGTTGCGCCACGCACTTGCTGGTTACTCAAGCTCACCACCGCTTTGTGAATAGGGGAAGTTGAACATATCATATGACAACCAAGAGCAAACAAGAGCCTTGATATTTAGGTATGCCGAAGGATTGCAGTGGGTAATGCATTATTACTACAGTGGTGTCGCCTCTTGGGGATGGTTTTACAACTACCATTATGCGCCTCGTATTTCCGGTATGCCTGTTGTTGGTTTCTACAGATACGATCGCTCATCTGCCCCGAAAGACCTGTCAGATTTGGAAGACATGGTGTTCGAATTCGACCTTGGGAAACCCTTCCATCCATTCGAGCAGCTGATGGGTGTCTTGCCTTTGGCAAGCAAGGACCTCATTCCGCTTGCATATCAGGTAATTTGCGCCCTACCCACGATGTGGTTGTCCTGACGACAATGTCAGGACTTGATGTACGGTCCGAACTCGTCCATCCTGGACTTCTATCCCCTGGAGTTCGAGCAAGATCTAAACGGGAAGAAGCGAGAGTGGGAAGCAGTCGTCAAAATCCCATTTATCGATGAAAACAGGCTACTTAAAGCGATGACATGTACGTGTTTTTCTTTCCACCTACGCGCATTTGTATGAATTATTCGTCTTTTTAGCACGCAAACACCGCTTGACCGCCGAGGAAAAACGACGCAACACCTTCGGAACGAGCACCAAGTTTTCGTACAGTTCTGAGGAGCGGACTGTATACCCATCCTCTCTGCCAAATATCTTCCCTCCCATCTATCGTTGCACGTGCGTGATGGAGGCTTTCGACCTTCCTACCCCGGATGGCCTTCATCTCGTTCCTGGTTTATGCGACGGCGTTTTCCTCGGTGCGGAAGCACTTGCTGGATTCCCATCTCTCGATACGCTACCATACACGGCTTCGCTAGGAATCCACGGCGTGAACATTCACGGATCAGAGAGCCGTAACAAGTCGATGATAATACACATCCAGAACCCCTACGAGAACCGGAAGTCGGAGGAAATTGCCAAGGAGATGGTAGGAAAACGTACCTTCATCGGCTGGCCTTTTTTGCAAGAGGGCCGCGTTGTCGCTGTTTCGGATTCGCTGTCCAGATACGAGGAGATGATGGTTATACCAGGGAGTCCGACAAAGATCGTCGCTAATCCTCATGCGCCACAAGGTCTTAGTCATTGGAAGTCGAAGGCGGAGCGGACTGAACAGATGTATTCGAAAAAATGTGGGGTTATCACTGGAGATGTAGAGGTGCTCGTCCATGTACGGCCTTTGAAAGGTGAACGTCCTCTCTATGTGGACTAGACTATAACATTCATTGGCGCAACAGGCATGAAGCGTCTAGAGTCTGGAGCATTTGTCAAGGACTATGAAGGTCCAGACAAAGAAATCGAGCAGGCGGTTCAAATGGTGATCTCGCAAGTGGCCTCCGAGGATCCACGTTTCCTCGAGAAGGAACCACCACTATTGTCCGAGGAGTTTCCAGAAGGCTGCAAGATTTTCTTCCTCGGAGAACACGCATACGGTGTCGCAGCCCACGTTGCAAGCACTACCAACGATGCTCTATCTGTTATTCTTGCTGTACGCGACGATGCACCATTCTTTATTTCTTTTGACATGACAGCTTGAGGATAGCTCTTCCCTTTGGATAAAACGGAGAACGACAACTTCAAAGGGATCGTTCGGAATCGCGTTTCGCAACATTACTATCCGTCTTTTAAAGCCGCTAACCTGCTCAACATTTCTGGCCGAGCGCTGTCTAAGATTACGTCTAGTTTCATGGTGTTAACCTCCGACTCTTCGAAGAACAACTTGGGCCTCAGTCTCAAGTTTGAGGCGAAAAGCCTGAAGGTGATTGACTATTCCAGGAAGGAAGGACGGTATTGGGAGTTCAGTGAAAGAACGGTCGATTTAATACGGGAGTATAAGGTAATAACTAGAACGCTAACGCATGCCCTGTTTCTCATGTCGCACGTTCTCAGGAGAAATTCCCTGAAGTATTTCAAGTGCTCGATCAAAACGGAAATGGTAAATAATCACTTGCCCTCCCTCTCGCTGTATGTCGACTAAGGTGTCACACAGACATGACCCGCGCAGCTGACATATTCGCCGAAAACGCGGACGCTCGCGTCAAGGAGGTCAAAAGTTGGCTAAAATCAAAAGGCGTCTGCGAATTCGAATCTGTCTCTCTCTTTTGTGATCAACTCACAAAAGAAACCGTGCGGGAAATCGAGGTGTATGCAAACGGCGTCAATAGGAATAGGTCGACGACAGCGATCAAAAAGACGATGGTCAAGAACATCTCACGACATGCTGTTCTCAAACCTGCGCATGCAATATACAGGCTACAGAATCAATGCTTTGCACTCGGTGATCGTGTGACAATGGTACAAGATTCCGGAGGTGTACCCTTGTCTGCAAAGGGCGTCGTCATCGGACTCAACTCAAATTCGATGGACGTTATTTGGGATGTCACTTTCATGACAGGAACCACGCTCGGCGACAGGTACTTGGACGAGGATCTTGCCTCGAACTCTCTTACCGAATTCTTTTCCAGGTGTTCTCCGTACCGCGGATCGACAGTGCAGTTCAGCTCGTGTTTGAACTTGAGTAATCCACAGTTCATAGTTTCAACGCACCCGAAGTCGGCGCCCCCACCACGCCTAAACGCGCCCTTCAAGCCTCGTGCTGGGCCATACCCCGCTATCCAGCCAGCTCCTGGTCAGCCAGCTGCAACTGGCTTCCGACCGGCTCAGAGGTATGTACTCATTGACACTGTTTGTGAAGTGGATCGCGACGCTTACCGTGGACGTAGGCAACCACCTGCACCTATTATGACGAATGCCAACCGAGGACGCGGAGCTAGTTTCCCCAACGGACCCAAACCGGGGCCCAGAGGGTCGTACGCGGCGGTAGGAGGTCCGTCTGCATCTGCAAGGCCGTCAGAAGCACCAGCACCGAATCATGGGTCTGGTGGATATGGAAACCGAGGGGAGTCTTTCCACGAACGGGGTCCAGGGAGAGGGCTACCGAATGATCATGCCGCAGAAGTGCCAAATCCTGGGCAAAGTCAGCGTGATGCATCGGGTTCGGGTACTCAGGATCAAGATAGAGAGGCCGCTGGCGCGTCGCATCGTCACTACAATTCGACTGTGCACAATGGTGGATCGTATGGTCAGGGAGGGTTCCCTCCTGGAGTCAACGATGCACGCGGAAGAGGGTTCGTTCCCGGATATCGCGGAGGGCGCGGGCGGGGATACAGGGGGCGCGGGAGGGGATGACCCCGCTCTCAGCTCCCTGTACCGTCGTCGTCGTGCTGCGGATGTAGCTCTAGGGTAGGTTTGAGTGTGTGTGAGACCATCGTATGGTCCCAGCTGTTGTTAGCAAGATATTGTGTATCATACGTATTGGGTTTGGCTGTGTCCATCCAAATTGTCAGACGGAAGTTCCGATGTGCTCAGAAAAGAATATTATGAAGAACCCGTTATTACGGCGCTGCTTCCGAGTCAGTCACTTTCAAAGCTGTCACTGGGACAAGTCCTCCAACCCCACAAGGCTCTGAGTCAGTGGAAATGACCCAATCGCAGTCTGCAGCACGATCCACGATTTACATAAGGAAAAGACACCAATGATCTTGATCTGGCGACTCGGAGCTACGTACTACATAGATAACAAGCTGAAGCGCACCCTCAAGCGGGAAGGCATCATGTCTTTGAATTGTAAGTCCAGCATTATATAATTATGTACGTTCCGTGTGTTGCGGCTTGTGACTTGACAGGAAAGAAATGTAAGCAGTGGAGTTGGGCGGATAGCGCTGGAAAGGTTTCGGGTGAAAAGCCAGAGGCTCTTCCGGTCCAAAACTGGACCTAAACCCGTGGGGGAGAGCGCACTATGAGGGCAGGTTGGGTGCCGAAACAGCCAATCTCGGAGATGCCAGGTGCCGAGTGAGGCAGCGTTGGACAGGCCGGGTTGGAACAGCTGCATATCATATCAGGGTTGATTTCGTCAGGGAGAGTAAGATTGTCCACAAAACTGGACAGGGAACACCCCAGTAGTGGAGAATTTAAAGATGTCCCTATAACCAAACCAAAGAGGCAGCAGATCTATCATATTTTCTGATCCTCGAGGATCACGTTATACATGAGACCTAGCCTGACATTGCAATGTGTTCGGAATGAGACACAACGTGCATGGAGGTTGTCATGCTGGATATTATAAGTAATTGAAAAATACATAG
>JBBPMO010000334.1:0-12511 GCA_038090315.1 Xanthoconium stramineum | reverse complement strand
CCCCCCCCCCCCTCAAGAAAGCGCAGGCCGCTGGTATCAAACATGTTCTGTTTCTCGTCTTCTAACCGCCACCTCCGTCATGCCCAACTCTCATATTCCAGTTGATAGCGGCCAAACAATGCAAAGACCCAACTCCCATTTGTCCCCCCAAAGATCCATTAGATGTTCACGTTCAGGAGGCGATGTCATACAAAAGGACATAGTTACACGTACTCTTGAGAGTAGCAACTAGGGGAAATTATACAATTCGAACATGCGCGCTCCCCGTAATAGATCGCTGTCGCTAAAGCACGTCCAGTGCCTCCACACTGTCTATCAGCTTGTTCAACACCGCCGGCGTGATCTCCTTGACCTGGACGGTGATCAAACTCTCCGCAGCTACCCTCCTGTACGCCGCCACCCCATCACGTCTCGGTGTCAGCAACAGCGCACCAAACGGCTGCCTCAGACGCGCAAGGACTCGGAGCGCGCGCATCTGTTTGTCGCTCTGCACCAGAGTCGAAGGTGGTCGAAGAGACGCTGCGTCGCGGCGGCCCGCCGCCCTTCCAAACGACAGCCCAAGACGGGATGCGAGTTGCTCTGTTCGAGTTCTCCGCAGGGGCGTCAAAGTGGTAGTGGAAAGATTCGGGAGCAGGGGCAGCTCGCCGATCGTAGACAATGCGTCCCCTGTCTTATCCTCGGGTATCATCCCCTTTACGCTACCCACGGGCTGTCGGTCGAGGAGATGATCGATCCATGGGTGCACGAGGTATAGAGGGCCAAGCCGAGATAGGTCTTCCTCAGTCCTGATCTCCACAACCCCAAGCGCACCTGTCTGCGCACGGAATACTCGTTCTGACTTGCTTCGAAAAACGGACAAAGGCCCGAGCTTAAAAGTTATGCAGGGAAGCTTCATCCTTTTCCCCGCGAATGACGGTACCGGGAGTTCATCAAGTTGATCGTACAATTTTGTGACCGAGGTGAGATTCAAGGAAGAAACGCGCAATCTGGTGACGATTGTCTCCATTTTGGCGCTTGCGATGGCGGATGGAGTGTGTGAAGTCGGCAGCTTTTTGAATGCAGTGATACTTGCTGGGAGGCAGCTGTTGAAGCTTCCCGATTTCCCGGTCCATGCAAGGATGTTCGTGTCCCCTGAGCTCGTCAGCAGCTGAGCCAACAGTCGCCCGAGTGCTTTGTCTCCTTCGCCGTATACGACTGGCATGGTCATGTTGAACATCCCAAGTAAGGAGTAGGCTGCGTCCTCGGCGAGAGTCGTCTGCCGCGTCGAAGCTAGGCATAGCTTCTCCCGTATGTTATCTATCCCAGGCTGAAGTGTCATCAAAGCCTGTGCGGAGACACCCGTCGCCTCCTCCATCTCCGAGATGATCTCGGGCGATTCTTTGTGATTCGGAATATCAAGGTTCAGGTACAGCGTCCAGTCCTCATTGTAGAACCGAACGACTGTCGACGCGTGATACTCCTGGAATGTCCAGGCACGAGAATTCCAGATACTCCTCGTGAGGTCGCCGCGTCGCGACGGGGAGGGAACGCCATGGAGTAAAACAAGCGTCAAGGCAGAACCCTGGTACCATTTGAACATGGAAACCAAGGCCTCTTGAAGGACGAAGTGGTCTGCCTTATTGATACAGCAAGTATCACTCCAAGCCCAATGTAACCCTGCCTCTCGTACGATTTGGCAGAACATCCGGAGTTTGTCGTTCGTGGGGGAACTCTCGAGGTCATATACAATCTTGCGTATGACTTGCTCGAACAAAGGTTCGTTTTGTTCCCACTTGTGCGAAAACATGGCATAACGATAATATTCCCCAACGTCGTGTTGAATGAGATTTTGGTCGATGTGTGTGGTCGTGGAGGATACCAACTTGTTGAACGTTGGGATGGATTCGAATACAGAAGCCTGTTCGGGTTTGTCGAGAAGGCGGCCGGAGATGGTGTCAATGAGTACTCGCGGCGCGTCGCGGATGACATCTTGAACAGCCCCCCTGATGGCAACTCTCGCCTTTCCTGGATCTATGTACTGGCGACGACGATCTAGGAGACAAGATCAGTACGTGAACTGAAGCGAGATGTTGAGGTCCTCACCGCGAATCTCCGGATCAGACGACTGTGAGATCTTCAACAGCATCGTCTCAAATGTAGTAATGGCGTTTACGTAGTCCCCCGCCCCGTGTAACGCTGCATGCTTTCTCTCGTAACCCCATGGGGACAATGGATCCAGCTCGATCGCCTGTTGGTTGTCTGTCAACATGAACTAGCCTGCGAGAGATAAGGGACACACCTTGTTCGCGTCATTCAACGCCGCCTCCCACAGACCGCCAGCGATGTTTGCCTTGCTTCGCTTGATGAAAAGATCCTGTGGTGCTACCGGATGGAGGGCCAATGCAGTGGAATAATGGGAGATAGCATCGTTATGCCGTTCAGCACTGAAGGCGATGTCCCCAAGGCTCTCTGATTTCCCTAAACGTCGTTTCAAATGAAAAACGGGCTCGCGCAATATGCGAGACCGCTCACCAAGGACCCACCCAACCTGTTCGTCATGTACGCCTACCCGTTCACACATTTCGTCCACCATTTGGCGGAAACACTCGCTAGCATCTGTTATGCAGTCCATCGTTTCAAGACATTCATACATGGCCCGGTAGACGGTGAACCTTGGGCTCACGAACTCCAATATAAGTTAGACACAAGAAGCAAATCAAGAGAAAGGGAAATACTCACACCGACAGAGGAAATCAAAGCATCTTTCCACGAGCAACCTGCCAATGTGGCTTTTGCCCATTCCCTCAAAAGGGGTGTGGGGATCGATGAATCGAGGGCCACGCGGCACACTGGCAAGTTACCCTGGGCAGTTTGTTGGGGTAGCGAGCCGTCGTTGGAAATGGAGAGACACTGTCGTGCGAAATCTGATAGACGTTTGTTTGAGCACATGAAAGCGAACAGACGGACAAGAGCTGACCGGAAATCCACTTGTTCATTTTGCTCGTTTGGGCCGCTTCGTCAAAGGTATTCACCAACTCGAGAAGAGATTCGGCTGCATCTTGGGTGCGACCGGCCGCATACAAGGCTTCACAAAGACGTTGTCGAATCGTAATGCCAAGATCATCGAACTTCCAGCCCGATATCTATCAAAAAACGGCGATCGTTGCCCGATGTCCCCAAAACAATCGACAAGAACTTACCAACGAGATGTCAACGAGACGAAACCTCCCGTGAGGTTGCATTTTGGCTTGCGCGCGCTCGAACGAACCCACCGCGCCCTCGTAGTCCCCGCTCTCCATAAGGGAGGTTCCAAGGAGGAGGTATACATATGCCTGCCAGCTATATCAGCGGAGATACGCTGTGCGGCAGCGCACTAAGCACGTGCCTGAACTACATAGTATTCTGAGTGCTGATGCGCTGTAGCGATGAGATCGTCAACGCGCAACACCGCATCGACGTGCTTTCCAGCCATGGACAAAACGACGGCCTAAACGTGATAATTCATTGTAAGGCAACCTAGTCGCAATGGACAACGAATACACACCTTGATTAAAAGGAGGTGGTCGACATGAACAGAGTTGCAGTACCTGAACGCCAAGTCGAGCACGCGACAACCGTCCTCTTTTTGTCCACTCTCAACGAGCGCCACACTCTTTGCGATGTAACCAATGACAGATGGTTGAATCTCGATAGACTGTGTCATGCTTGGTGAGTACAAATGGTTGGGTGAGCGAATCAGGACGCACCTCTTCCGCGTCCTTGATCGCGAGGTCCCAAAGACCCAACCGTGATCGTATGAGGGCTCTGTTGGCGAATGCATGACGCTTCTGATGCGTATAATCGGAGATTGTTTGCGTTAACGATGTTTCTGCGTCTCGGAGGCGGTCGTGTTGCCATGAGTCGAGCATGGCAATGGCGGCGCTCTCAATGAATGGAGCCTGAAAAACAGAGGGATCAATCTCCTCGTCCATCAAGTCCGCCAATATACGATACTTACAAGAGAATAGGATGCAGTCAAACCATCTTTGAGATCCTTGAAGAAGATCTTTCCATCCCTGCTACTAATTGCGAGAAACCGGTCGTCCTGAGAGAACGCGATGGATACGATGGGATACACCAATCGAGTGTACTGGATTTGGCCAATCAGAGAGTATGTCGACGTGTCCCAAAATGAGACAGTGTATTCCCCAGAACATGCGATAAATTTTCCGTGCTTCGGTAGGGCAACGCACGAGTAGTCACTGGTATCAGGAACAGGCCATTCAGAGAGCGTTGATCCGGTGGAGGATTCCAATCGTTGGACTGCACCCTCGGATACAACAAAGAGGTCGTTGTCGACCCAGAGGAGCGATGTGTTGTACAAGGGAGCAACTGTCACTTTGATGTCCGCGACCAAGGTTGCGTCGTTGCTGTCCCAGACCCGAACGGAATTTCTGGTGGCCGTTGCGATCCGATCGCCCTGCGGCGAGTATCTCACAGCGCTCACCCAATCCTTGTCGCGGAGGGTGTGTACCTGTTTGCGAGTCGTCATGTCCCAAACGGCGGCTGTATGGTTATCGGATGCTGAGACAAGGCGAGACGAGTCCGGCGAGAAATCGACTCCCGAGACATGGCACACCAAGTTTTCCATCGTGTGCGAGAAGACCTTTTCGTAAGTCTTTGCATCCCAGACAAGCACTTTGCCCGTCCACGTTCCCGCTGCCCCCGCTGCGATCCAGTTCCCATCTCGTGACAGAGCGAGACAGGAGATATTCCCCGCTTGCAATGTCGCAATGTGTTGGCCGTCTTGCACTTGCCACACTCGAACCCCATGCCAACCACCGCCCAAGAGGTGCTTGCCATTCGCTGAAAACGTCACCACGTTCGTGAAACCGTAACTGCCGTCGATTCCAATAGGCCAGGAACGGTCTTGTAGAAGTCAGCATAAAAACATCTGTATTGCCCCAGTACACACCGGTCATCGTCGAAGACGGAGTGATCAAAGACACAAGGCGATAGAGCGATACGATGAAAGTTGGCGAACAAGCCGCGGTTGTCCGTATCTTTTCACATTGTACACACGTTGGCCCTCGTTGATAAAGACCAGTGAGAACGGCGATTCCGGCTGGCCGAGTTTAAGTTTGGAACCGTTTTGGGCCGAGTCGGAACTTCAACATCAGCGTGACCTTGTGGCCCCTAACTTTATGTAAATGGAGCTTGCTTGACAAGACGACATCTGTACACTCAAGTACCGAGACAATGAACTTCATGTTTGTTGTGAGCCCCGTCACGGCAGAGGGAACCACTGGCACCCACGCATCTATATAGCATCGGGTGACCTCTGAATCCTCCGTCAGCTAGGCAGCTGCTATGCCTGTCTTGTTACTGCCCACCGAGTATATAATGGCTTTGGGAGATGAGAGTGAGTCTCCACTTTTGATCCGTTGAAAGTCATGCTTGCGTTGACAACTACGAACTAGGACGGGCGCTCCCATTCCCGAACTGCCACTGGGAAGGAGCGTGGCAGAATCTTGGACCAGTACACATGCTCCTTCGCCTCGTGATTTCGGTACTTGTTCACGTGCACCGCATCCCCGCGGGGCCAGCACTGTCCAGCTTCATCATGTCCGTCTTTTGCATGCAATCAAGGTTAGGTATTGTGAGTCTTGTCTGATGGCTCCGGGTAAACCTAATCACCGAATATAACCTTGGACGGCGATCTTGTGATACAAAGTTGAGTCATCCTCACTAGACCATGCGTCGCCAGCACGATTTGTGGCCTTGTGTGCCTTGCACCTGGCCCGCGTTGCTCCGCTGGTGTCCGCCGTTTGAGGTGAAGGGCATGGACCGTGCCTTGTTATCCGAGTCCATCACACACAAACTCGAGTTTGCCACGATAGGACAGTGCCGGTGTGCCAGGAACGTCGCTAAATATATGCTCCTCGGGATATTGGTGCGTGGCAGCCAATATCTAGATTCCGGCGGTAAGGCTGTTCGTTTGCTTTCATACGAGATGGCTATTTCATTACAGATTACTAGGCACGCTGAGTGATGATGATGCAGCCGAACGCCACTGTATTCGACCCTAAGATGGCACTGTCATGGTGCAAGACGCTATACCGAGGATTCAGCAATTATTTCGCAGTTCCCGAGCACCAGAAGGACACCGTGGACCACTATTCTGGTTTCTAATGAGGGTTTCGATCTCGCGCACACCCCTATCTCAGCCAACAGATTGTTTCATGTACGTTGTCGCCGTACGTGATGGACTCGTAAAGTGGATCGAGTCTATTTGTTGTACAGGTAAACGGGGACTTCACTCGGGAAAGTGGAACATCTTGTTCTACCCCAACCATCGAAGCAATGCTCACCGTGATCAACGATGCTCGATTTGCTGTCGGCAAAGGACCCATCGGTTTCATCAACCCGACGGTAAGTTCTTTCATGACCTGGTACGACAAGATCTCTTAATTCCTCTTCCTCTTTTCACCAGACTTATTCCCCTGAACTCGCCCTTGCTTTCAATGACATTACATTACCGAAGGCTGCAATCCTGGCCACGACACCACTGAGTTCAACGCAAGAGTGGGATGGGACCCTGTCCCAGGACTGGGGACACTCAAGCTCCCCGAACTCCTTGCATCGTGACTCTTGTTACCATAAGTGCGATCCTGGACTCCTCTTTTGGACTCGATTTTTTGGAGAAACCTGTATGCCTTTCTCATGACAGACATCTCGCGCGCCATCTGACTGCCAGACCCTCTTCGTTGCTCCATTCTTTTTGAAAACGAGTCACACTGTCATAACGTTTTCGAGCATTACTCAGAACCCGCAGTTACCTATCAATACGGACAAAATCTCCACCTTCGTTAGCTGATCCGTGTAGCCGTCGGCGTCGATTTCGATCCGCCGCGAACGCTCTTGTAAGTTGTGACAAGTACATACGTACCAATTGTCGCCGAAGGAGTCATCAGCGACACAAGGTAACATGACGATGTGAAAGTCAATGGACAAGCTGTGTTTCGTATTTTCACAGCTTGCGCTGGTATATATCATTACACGCGCTCTATCGCCTCGTGCTTTCCGCGTCTGTTTACGGCCGATGAAGAAGCCGACAGGTTCCCACTGATTGATAGTCGAGTTTCGCAAGTCCCTCTTTATACTTTGAGCTCGTGCGCCATCTGTATTGCCTATTCAATTCAAACATAGGATGCAATCGTCGGTCGACACGTACAAAACTGGTCGCCAACCACCTCCCTTGAATGGCAGCTTCCTATTGCGAAGAAGTAGAGTGTAGAGACCGTGGGAGATCTGAGCAGCGCGAGATGTAAGAAAAGGTTTAGGATCGGTCGACATGGTGTTCGATGACGTGGACGGGGTCCACTGGCACCTGGGATGCTCCGCGAGGACGTCGACGCCGAATATAAAAAGTTCACCGCGGTTGCCCACTCATGAGTACGTTCAGTACTCGGGTGACCTGCCCTGCGGCTTCCCTGACGCTCTCCATGTCACTTGCGGGAACGCGGTGCATGAAGCGACCTTGGAACTTGTCTGGGTGAAACCGCAACAGGGTTTCCTTGAGCTTGTCCCGATGTCGCCTCGAAACGTCGTCGTCTTTGATGCCATTGACGTCTGATAAAAGGAAGGCGATTACGGCTTCTGGAGTGATATCCTCCACACGGAGCTCTGAGCCCTTCCGCGTTGGTGGAAAGAGGGGCCATGGTATGTCCGCCAAGGTCAAGGGTCCCAGATCCTCCGTGCGAGGGTCCAAGAGTGCCTTCCATCGCTGCTCATATCGCTGCCGGTATTCTTCCTCTCGCTGCCTCTGTTTATCCTTTATCCGCCTTTCTTCCTGTTCACGAGCAAGCCTCTGTAAGCGGGACGTCTCTGCCTCGATCGCCTTTTTGCGTGCTCTCTGGGCAGCCTTTTCAGCGTCTCGTTTAGCTTTCTCTTCGTACTCTTTTGCGTGCTTTTTCCTGAGGGCGATATCAGTGGAGAGTAGCGAGCATATGTAAGGCACTACTCACTTCCACATGCCTTCCCTTATCCACTCGGCGTACTCGTCGTCGTCCATGTACTGTGGATTCGCTGCGTCGTGTGCATCGCGGGACCACCTGTCTGGAATTTGCACATAGTCGTTGAACCGCGAGTCGATGCCGTCTAAACGTTCATCGTCTTCGAGTGCGCTGCACATCTTTTCCCTGAACCGCATCTCCTCCATCTCGGTTCTAATAGCGTCATAGTCTGGTTTGTCGTCGTCCACGTGCTTGTTAGGCCGTGCACGCTTGTGCGCCTTGCGCCTTGCTCGCTCGGCCGGTGAGCGTTTGAGGCGGAGGGGCATTGTCTTTGTCAGCATTCGTTCTTTGTCCACTGACATGCATTGGCTCTACGACAGTGAGTGTTTCTGTTTTGCCTCGTTCCCACTAACCCCTCTTGACAGTCGCCCGACGTGCTCTGTTTGTGATACCTCCGCTGTTTTCGCCCGTCCAGTTCGTCATCGATGCACCCTTTGGCCGCTTCACCCCCTCCACCAACAGCATCTTCCTCCTCGACGGCGTCCAAGCCTGGATCCTCATGGAGCTCGTCGCACCCATTGCATTCCTTTACACACTCGTCAACACGCCCCTCGCCACATCCCCACCAGACGTTGCCCCGCTCACACCCGCCCCGCTCTTCTTCGCCGCCATCTACTTGGTCCACTACGTCAACCGTGCCCTCGTCTCCCCCCTCCGCACCCCATCCCGCTCCAAGGCTCACCTGAGCGTCACTCTCAGCGGTATCGCCTTCAACATCGTCAACGGCACCTTATTGGGTACATACCTCCGTTCTCCCACCGCAGCCGCCTTCCTCTCCTTCAACCCCCTCGCCCGCCCCACATTTTGGGTAGGCACCGCACTCTGGGCCGCAGGCTTTGTCGGCAACATCCTCCACGACGAGGTCCTCCTCAACATCCGGCGCAACGCCAGGGCAAAGGGCAAAGCTAGAGCCAAGTCCCCCTCCCCTTCCTCCTCGAAACAACAGCGCGAGCACTATGGCATCCCCCACGGCTACCTCTACGCATACGTCTCGTATCCCAACTACTTTTGCGAGTGGGTCGAGTGGTTCGGCTTTGCGCTCGCTGCGGCACCCTTCCCTGACGTGACCTCGTTGGGCGCACTCGTAGCCTCGGTCCAGCCACCCTGGATCTTTTTCTTTTCAGAGATCTGCCTCATGATCGGGAGGGCTTACAAGGGCCATCAGTGGTACCTCCGTAACTTTGCAGATTACCCCAAGGATAGAAGGGTCGTCATCCCTTTTGTCTTTTGAGAGCGCGTTGGCGGGTCTGAATAGACCTTTTCGGCGCAGTGGAGAGTGTTATGATACATGGGAGTGTCGAATAATAATTTCATTGCAATATCCATTCTAAATTTGCGAGACCTTGCTTCTCTCTTCTATTGATGGAGGTAGACAAACAAGCCATACTAGTGGCTCCAACTGGCACGCAGAGCTCAATACTTCATCCAGCCTTGCATGAGCGTGAAAATTACATCGTCATGAGCACAGTGCACTTTTGGCCACGTGGAACTGGACCATGTCACCTTGTTCAAAGCGAGTACGTTGCTGCTTCTTACGGACAACCCTCTTCGTCCTGTTCGGACGCAGGAACGCCAACGGTAATCGTTCTTTTCACTTGATGGGTGGTGTCCTGAAGATCGGCGCGGGCTCGCTGACTGCAACCGCGATTTGTCAAACCTTCCTCAGGCTGGCATGACGGCCAACACCTCTCTCGGCCACACCGTCGCGGACGAACGCGTCGTGGTGGTAAGTTCTCCTCGCGACGATGGGACCGCAAACGATACGTGCGTCGTGCATCGTCGAAGCCGCGAGTTGCCCGCTCGGGCCAAACCTGGGGATGGGAGAGGTCGGGTGATGGAAGACGACAAGCCATGGAGAAGACGACGTCTTGCTTGGCCACGTCCGTCGTCGCGTTGTAGTTGGAGAGCAAAAACTGCTGCAGCATGGACCCCAAAAGGGCTTGGTGATCAAGCGCCTAGTGAGCACGACGTCGCACAGACGTCGCGATCCCCAACTTCCACACGCAGTAGTGGCTTTCCTCATTAGATTTCGTGGCTAGGAACCAAACGCTCACCCCTGAGATTAACTATGGGGCTTTCAATGACTAGGTACGACGGCTAGCTTCGAAACTATTATGGGGATACAAGTACAGAACCGCGATCCATAGCCCTCGACAAGATCAGTCACGAGCCAGATCACTGGGCACGGACAAGGATGGGCCGGGTGAGATTTAGCTTTCAATGTTCCTGTTTATGACCCTCCCTTCTAAATCTAGCCGCAGATCCACTGGGTCTTCTTCGCGCCCTTGTGACTACCCTCGGCTTTGCTGCGGATTGATGCCCTGAGCGCTATAGCGCAAATTCGGATTTGTGCATACCCGCTACGTTGCCTGCGCGTCTATAGGGAGCAAGTAAGTCACCCCTTTCGGACGGAAGTCAGCCTCAACTTTGAACAAGCGTTCCTTCTTCCAATAGACTTGCCACGATGATCAGCTCGTATACCATATGTTAAAGCCACTGGACATTCACTCGGACTGGTCGACATCGGTCGGATCCGCCACCGCCAGCCGCAGATTCGTGATGAGCACCATTGTGGCGCCCTTGTGGGTGACAATTTGAGACGGTGTCATGGAGCGAGGTCCCGTGGACGCGCTTGGCCTCCGCACTGGAAGTCAAACTGAATGCGAATAGCCATACCAACGCCCAACACGTAGAGAGGACTCTTTCTTGTGATTCCCTCGCGCCTTGTGGCGAAGTCTGGGGCGTATCGTGCGCTGTGTCCACCCCTCTAGAGAGTATGTCCCTTGCCGCACGAGCCATCGCCAGGGTATAAAAATGGTCAACCGCTCTGCTTCTCGAACCAATCAGTTTCGCCTCTATCACTATTCACTCTCAGCGTGATGTTCATCCGTCTGTCCTTCGTGACACTTGTCCTCGCCGTGCTCGCCCTCGGGACGCCGGTCAAGCGTGACACGGAAAAGGTTCTGATGGACATCGACGACATACGTGACAAGTCGCAGGCGCTCGATGATTCTATCAGGGCATACGGCGGTACGCCCCAGCAACTGGCCGTGAGTGTCGCTGACAGAATTCTGCTCTTCGTTTTTCACGTTGTATCTAAAACCTGATGGACATGCACCTGAAAGGTCACCCTGGAGGCGGTCCAGAATCTTGAAGAGGCCACCAAACGCGGGACGTATCACGTCAAAGTAAGCAATTGTGCCCGCCCCCGACGTTTTCGCTCATGATGACGACGCTTGCCTTGCGCGCGATAGGATTCCGGCGAATTCAGTAATGCGGATGCCAGCGCCATCATCGAGCCTTTGCGGAACCGCGTCGCACCCATCGTCAAACAAGGTCTTTTCGACCTCATAGGAAAAAAAGATGCCTTCGCCCAGCAAGGTAGTGAGGTTGTCGACATCGCCAGGGAGAGTCTCATGGAACTCAAGGCCGATACTGACAAGTTCACACAGGCGATTTATCAGGGCGTGCCGGTATGTGCCAGAGTCGCTTGCCTCTTCAACGCTGACCTGACGTGATGATATGCACAGACAGACAAGCAGCCTGAAGTTCGGGAACTCAAAACCCAAATCGACAACGAGTTCGCTGAAGCGATTAAAGCGTACTCAACCTGAACTGGACAACCTTTTTGGTGCAGTCGGGGCGCGAAAGATGGTTGGTGGTTGTTCCAAATGTAGAGTATGCGGTGTGATGGTGTATGTGCTGTACCTTGCTGCGTGGGGACGAACTTGCGGTACGAATGACAATGCATTCTTGAAGTGCGTATGGCAGTGACGATATCTGACGTGACTCTCTCTCTCCGGGAGACGGGTGAACAGGGCCGCCATTATCGAGCAGTTCACCGCATTTTCTTCACAACGTATCGTCAGCCCCTCGACGCGATCGCACGCTTGGACGACCTTATTGCTACTGTCAGCCGCAACTCAATTTGTTATGTGGTCCAGGTGTGTGTATGACGCGTTACTACGTGTTGAATAGTACCACCAACGCTTTTAACAGGCATACATGTATCTTCTCCTCAGAAACTCGCTCATGGAAAGCAACGACTACGAGGATGCGATAATGTCACTCGAGCTTGCACGAGCCCAGCTATGTCCCTTGCCGAGTCAATCCCTCTTTGTGGTCACGCTGGTAAATTTCCTGGCGAGCGTATTATGACATGGCGCTTAGTCGCTCCTGGAGAGATGCGCTGGCTGCTGCTGTTAATGTGAGTATTTCCTATTGCCGTCTTTCATTCGTGGCCTAATCCTTCTGGAGTTCATCCCTCCGAGGTGCATCGTTTACCGCACCATATGCGAACGACCGGAAGCGACTGACCCTATCCCGGATGCAACAAAGTGTTTTTAAGAAACGGTGGGTGGATTGGGAGAAGAAGCATACACGAACGAACCCATGACAGAGTGGTTCTACGGTGAGTTCATTTTCTACCTGTTTTTCAGCCTGTATCCAACCTTTTCTTCCAGATTTTATGCAACGAC
>JBBPMO010000333.1:17316-30107 GCA_038090315.1 Xanthoconium stramineum | reverse complement strand
ATTTCAGCTTGCATGGCACCATAATTGTAGAGCATGCAATGGTGATGCATGGTACCCTTGTTGAATCCAGCAGCAGCATAGGATTCCTCCAGCATGTCAAGTCTCCAAAGGCTGACAACAGGCTTCCTGGATATTGGAGTGAAGGAAACTCCAACATCAACCACAAGCTCCCCATTGATTTGCTGAAGCATGTAATCCCAATCCAAAGAAGATAGGTTTTGTCTCAAAGCTTGTTCTGGAGAGAGATGGATCCCTTGACCATCCTTGGTAAACAGCTTGATTCCCTTTCCCTTGATGATGAAAAAGAAGGAGCCATACATGGCACAGTCATCCTGCTCCTGAATAAGCTCTTTCATTCTTTCCTATACATCAAGAAATGCTTCATTGGTGAGGGGAAGACTCTTGAAACTTTGAAAGGAGCCCCTTTGTTTGTATGTGGCTTCCTCCAGAGACTGGAAGTAGTAAGGAGTACCATTTTCAGTGGAGGAATCACTGATTGCTGGCAGAAAAATACCTTCCCAGAATGGATCCAGCACTCCTTTTGGCATCATATTTATCCAACATCCTGTATGAGGGCAGCAGTGGATCATGCGAGGACCAAACATGTATACTCTGAGGAGATGTCCAGTGGAGGAGGAGAGCTGTCCAATGGGAGTGTGTGGGATTGCTACCAGAGGAAACTTCTTGCATAGCCATTCTGTGCAACCTCCCAGAGCATGTTGGTTATCTTTCAATTGTGGAATCAGAATTTCCACATAAACATGGTTGTGTTTGTGTATCCCTAACTTTCCATCATAGATTGGAGTAAGGTATACACCAATGCTGTTGGCAAAGATGAGCTTCTTGGTTGTCCATATGATTCTATCGATATCAATGGATATTTCGATATTATTTGCATCCATGTCAATTCCATCCTGTTCAAGATCCACTTGGAAATAGTGCTCATCATCACAAGTCACTGCAAGACATCCTTTGACAAACACATTGAAACCTGGAGCATATGGCTGATTGATATGGGGAGGAGAATTCACATAGTTCAACATTTTGGTGGCACTCATGTCTTCCAGGTCATTTTCATCCTAGATGATTTTAGCAGGAAGGTTGATTATCAAATATGGAACAGACTTACTTTGGACTGGAAGGAGGAATCTACCTTTCCTGTTATCATGATGTGGTCCATGATCTGAATGGGATTGGCCAAATAAAACATTTGGAATGAGTCTGTGAGGATGCAATAGCCATGGTCTTTCCACATGATCCATGCAGGAGCTTGAGTCATTTTTCTGAAGGGTTCTATAAGGATGGAGTACACATTAGGTTGCTGGAGCATCTCCAATGTGGGGCCATGGTCATATTCATCATATCAGTCATTGTGGGGTATGAATCTCTGTCTATGGTAGGCATTAAGAGGAAGTCTGCAACTACGACATACTCCCAGCTTCCCCAATCACTTTTGACAGGCCAGGCGAGCAATCTGAAAGAGGATCGTATGTTCCAGATCCTCTATGTTGCAGATCCATTGAGGCAATGTGACACCCTAGTTGAGGCACAACATGATCTGGGATATACAACTCAATCGATTGCTTGCGATCTCTTTGACATGTTGAAAAAATGACTTCCAAGGCATATTTTTGCAAGGCGAGGAGTGGTGGACAACAATGCCAACTCCAATGGATCCAGAATGATGTGGGTACATATATTAGAATGGGTAAGTGATGCCCAACATTGCTATAGATCATTGGCTGGGCATAGTACATTCAGCTATGGGTAATGGTTTGGCTCTTGCAAGTCACAACCCCCTTTGGGCTCCATCTCTTTGACCTTTCTTTCATGGGCTGGGAGGCCTTCAAATCTGACGTGCTCCACATGGAAACTGCCAGGAATTTAAGACAATATCACTGTATTCTTGGAGGCATTGACTATATAATTGACTATAGGTATGTTCACAATCTATTCTATTCATTCATTCAATCATTAATTGACGTACACGTCCTGCTCTAGAGACCTGTATCTATCAATGGAGGAATATCCATGAGCTGAATGCATACCACGATAATGCTTGCCTTTTGCAAACCAAGGGTCCCACTATCATATGGCCACCACTGAAGCAGCTGAAGCATGTGGGCTGGAAGGAGCCTGATGCCCTATTTCTTGGTATGCTTTTGAAGCAAAACCAACAGATGCATCCACACACACATGCCCTTAATCTGAAAACATTTACAAGCATTCCTGGTGGAATGGTACTCAAGCAATCCAACAGTGACTGCAGTACGCATGTCATTCTTCCAGAAGATACTTGCAGACTCATGGTGGATGATTTGAAACACCATTCCCCTTATGGCAAACTGTGGCTTGCACAAGAGTATGTTCCAACATTACAGATGATTGGAGAATGGTGGGTTTTCATCATGAATGGAACGATTATCCAAACCATACACACATACCAGAATGCAAACAGTCAAGGATGCTGGATCATGAAGTAAGTGACATCTTTCTGGACATTGGAGGAAATCAGGTAATGACATGCATCTGTGCTCCCTTGTCCGATGACCTGCTCACCCACCAAAAAAAGGCAAAGGGTTCAGGACACCATACAGCCACCTGAGCCTTGGAAATTTGCTGGAGTGCATCTTGAGGGTGTCTTCAACATTGCCATACAGCTTTTGTCATCTTTGCAGAGATGTGTGAGTAACTGAGGATTCATGAAAGGGGAGTGTGTTGACAGACCAGGGAGGTGGTTGTAAAACTTGTGCATGACTGAGAGCTGTACCTTGGGAATGGGAACTGATCTATGAATATTGCAGTGACACAGAGCTGAATAAAAATGGCTGAGGACGTACCTTGGTGATGTCAGTGAGAATGATGGTAACATGGACTGATCAGCAACACCTCAGCAACACAGGGCTGAATGATGGTGGCTGAGAGCTGTACCTCAGTGATGTTGGCAGAAACATGGACTGATTAGTGAATACTGCAGCAATGTAGGGCTTAAAGATGGTGGCTGAGGGCTGTACCTTGGTAATGTCGATGACCGCAACAATGTAGGGGTGAATGATTGTGACTGAGTGCTGTGCATGAGTATCTTGGACTTGTGGGCAAGTATCCTGGCAAGGTCAGATTCAGCATGAGAGATGTTGGCAATGTCAGTGCCTTGGTTGTAGAATGGGGATGTGGAGGTTGCACATGCTTCAAGTTCAAAGCCGAGAAAAATGTGACACAACATGGGCATCCACATCCGGCATATGCTGTCCATAATCTGATCAGCCTTTCATGAAAAAAAAGTTCATCACTGCTAGGATTGGCATGGTTTCAAGTCCAAACATGTACCTCATAGCCTTAGTAGTGAGATATAAGGGCTGATCTGGCAATAAGACAATCCACAACCACCATACCCTGGGTCTCAGAGCGCCAGAAGCTGCTTGATGGACTGTCTACAGCCAAGCAAGAGCTGGAGCTTGCAGTTTACCTCAAAATCCTTTGTGATGCAGTCTTTGAGGCAGAATCCTCTAGTTCCCTTCATACAGATTCATCCAGTGCTGTGCCATCACCATTAAACTTGGAGTCATCTGAGTCTGATATGGATGATGGTTCTGGCTCTGATCTTTCTGGCCCACTTGACCTTCCTGTCATATACTGTACATCTGACCAAGCCAACTCTGACCCTACTCTGATGTTATAGCCACGAACTCTGACATATTCTCACCCAGGACTTACTTCCAGACCTCCGGACATGTATTAGGGTTCCCTCTCATTATCCTCCATTTTGGTTACCCCCTTTTGTACTAAGGTTTAGTAGCATTCTCGCCACTGATCCTATGAACCTGTGCCACAGTTCCACATCCTGGACAGCCAGTGCGCAGCCTAAGCATTCTACATATGTTCCTATTATGCAGCTCCATTCTCCGCTACCAATCCTGTACACCTCCATAGTATAAATACTGTACCCCCAAGCCATGTATTGCCCTCAGTTCAAATATCAACTAAGATTCCACTCCCCTCTGATCCTCCACTAGAGTCTCTGACTCTCCTCTGAACACTCCTCGACTTCATCACTGTGCGACGTTAAGTCTTACCTCCAAGTTATCTCCACATTCCAAAATCTGGGACACAGACTTGACAAGGGTGCAGCGCTCCTCTCTGAGTCACTGAAGCCAAGTCCCATCTGACACTAATCTCCAGACATTCCAGAGATAGTTCTGGAGTTGACCCAATCTTGACACTCCCAATGATTGGGCTTTTATCTGCTCATGGGATGGTTGAAGCACTTGAAGATAAAGTGATGCAGGCACATGTTCTCCAAAGCCATCCACCTTCTACCTGTATCCCCCAACTTGCTCTTCTGAATGAGTGGTGATTTCACAATCCAGAACTCTTTCAGCATAAGCTAAGAGTCTCTCCCCCTATTTACACCACATTGTCCAACTCATTGAAAATAACCCTGTTTTCCACAACAACTCCAACAATCCACAACTTCCAGTTCAGACTCAGCTTGCCATTTTCCTCAATGCTGCAGGACACTATGGTAATGGAGCTACTTCACAAGATATGGCAAAGTGGGCAGGTGTCTCTGTAGGCACAGTTCACAACTGCTATAAATGTGTGATGATGGCTATTCAGCATCATCACCATGATTTTATTCACTTTGATCTTGGGAGAGCAGATGACCAGAGAGAAAAGAAAAGGGCTCAAAGATATGTTCAAGAGAAAACATGCTCTCAGTGGAAGGGAGGGTTTCTGTGTGTTGATGGGACACCATTCAAGCTCTACCAAAAGCCTGGTTGGCATGGAGAAGGCTTCTTTGACAGAAAATCCAATTATTCAATCTCAAACCAAGTAGGTGGGATTCAGTATATTTCCAGATGACTTACAATAAAGAATTTTAGGTTGTGATCTATCCACAAAATCTGCATATTGTTGATTATACCATTGGGATTCCTGAAAGCCTTGATGCCTCAACAGCATTTCAGAATAGTTGACTTGCAAACTCACCTGGCCAATTCTTTGGTCCAAATGAGTGGCTTTGGGCTGATAGTGCACACAGATGTCAACCATGGTGTATAGTTCCATTCAAAAAACCCACTGGTGGAAATCTAAAAAGATCTCAAAAGATATTTAACTATTATTTGTCAAAAGTAAGTCTTTATATAAAAGCATTCAAACCTAATGTTGGATTCTAGATACATGTTTGCTCAGAGCATTTCTATGGATCTATCAAGGGCCAATTCCAATCATTACATAAACTGTGAATTCAAATTCAAGGGCAGAAATATCTAGATTATGTCAATCTTTGGGTGCAAACATGCCTTATTCTCCACAATATGATTGTGGACATTGAGGAAGATCTTGGGATTGCACCCTTAGCAAATGTATTTGCTGAAGAGTACTCTGCAGAGGAAGGAGAGGAGGAGGAGGAGGAGGAGGGGGAGGAAGAAGAAGAAGAAGAAGCAGGTGAGGGAAATGAAGGTGCAAGCAACAGGCAGCCTAGAACAGAGGGGCAACAAGTCAGACAACAACTCATGAATCATTTGCTTCAACACTTGAATTGATATGTTCAGTATGGGACAAGTGTTGTACAGTTTGAACATATACAAAAGATATAGGTATACAGTATGTAGAGGGTTTATACTGTATAGGCACCATCAAACCTACTATAGTCAAACAAGAACAATAAGCATGTTCTGAAAAAGTGCTGATAGATGGACTGTAAGTAAATGACATATCACACATCTTAAGCTTTATTGCCCTCACCACTATGAACACCATGTTCTATTGCACATTCCTAAATCTTGAGATGCTGGAGCTCAATCTCAAGTTGCATCTTGTGAAATTCATGGTCCATCTTCACACACTCATGCACCATCTGCATCTCAAGAACAAACTGGTTGTGTTCACACTGAGTTCGCTGCTCCTCTCTGTCCTTACATTGTTCTTTCTTCTTCTGCTCTTGTATTGTTTGGATGGTTGTGAACACCATGCTTGTTGAAGCGGCAACTTGATCTGGCAATGGATCCTGCTGGCCACTGACATTTGTGGAAGGAGGTGGATGTAGCTGAGGAAGTTGAGAAGGTAGAAAACCATGGCTTTATGTTGGTCTCTTTGGAACTGTTTTCAGGTGTCAGCATCTTCCACTTTAATTTCATGCTTGCAATGAGCCTTTCCATGGCAGTGTCCAGGTCCAAACCATCTGTGCTTGGGATGGTGGCCAATGGTCTGGAGGTGGCTGATTGGGAGTGAGACAAAGCCAGGGAATCTGCAAAGGGGTAATGGGGGATGAGGGGTGGGGGGCATGGATGGACATGCCCCATGGGATCATTGAGACAGATAACGGCAGGATGGGGGGCATGAACAGATGAGGTGGCAACATTTGCATCTGAGAGGCTCCAATCCATGTTGTCGTCACCAGTGTTGAGGTTGTGAAAGATTGAGATGGCTGGCCTAGCTTGTGTGGAGCCAGGACAATGCATCTCATTGTCTCTGAGCTCCCCTTCTTCCAAATCACTGAGATCAGGAACAACAGAAGGAGGGGGGTGAGCAGAAATGGCAGGAACAGGGACAAGGCCCATGGTAGAGATGGGAGGAGGGACAAGGGCAGGGACAGAGGCAGAGGCAGAGATGGGGCCAGGAACATGGCCAACAGGGGCGGATGTAGTTGCAGTGGTAAGAGAGGATCTGGATCTGCTTGCAACAGCAGCAGCAGGAGCTGTGGCTGACTGTAGGGGCAGTGGGGGCATTCGATCCTCATGGGTGGTTAGCTTGGGTTGCATGTTGAATAGCACAGCAGCCTGCACTGCATAATCTTCATTTGGGTTACATGTGCTGAACACAGTATTGTACACAGGGTTCATCCTCCACCAGCCATAGAGCAAGGAGAACCACAGGAATTCCTTGAGGATGGTATCTGAGAGTTGTTAGGCATACATGAAACATGAAAAATTGAAGTGTGCAACATACCTAACAGATTTTTAGTGCCATTGGCATTTTGCAGGGCTTCAATCATCAAGCCAGCACCCATCCCGGACATGCACCATGTGAAGGCTGAAGTGCTGAACCAACAGTCAACTTTGAGACCCATTATAATCAGCTAGTAATGTCATGGAGCCATGCACCACTAGCATGCCTCTGACATTCCTGACAAAAAATGTATAATTCCCACTGTGTAATGATGTTTCCCCATGTTCAGTCTTCTCAGCTTGCTTCACATCATGTATAATGTTCCATCCCCCCCCTCCCCCCTTTCAAAGCAACACGTGTATCAGATGCATGAGTTGAGTCCCCCCTCTCCCTTTGGAAATGAAGTCTTCTGGTCATGGAAGTATGTTCATCACTGGAACCACCAGAACCACAGCACTAACCTAACATGTAAATATAGATAGCCAGCATGATGTTTGTGAAGACTGTTTTTGTTATTTATATCAAGTTAGGAGCTGAGTAGAGTAGCCAGAGGACAGTCAAGGAGTAGACCAGAGCTACAATATGTGTGCATCAGAGGGTGACAACTCACCTCAGTCACTTCAACAAGGGCAGAAATGACTGAGGTGTTGAAATATTACAGGGTTAGATGGTACGTGGTGGAGGCATGCTTATACCTCAAATGAGTTCTAATAGAGCAAAGTGGAAAGGAACTGCCAAATGGGGATGACACTTCCAAGTCCAGAACACCAGCTTCCAATGGTTCTGATGTTCCCAAAAATGAAGGCTTGTTAGGTCATTACACTTCCTGATCCAAGTTGTATTCTATCAATTTCTCAGGCCACACCAGTCAGATTATGCACAAGTGCACAAACCAATTCCAAATGGATGGCAATAAATGATGGTGGCCTGTGTTTGTCATGGAGTTTGGGCGAAAATTTGAAAGGCAAGTGAAACTTGTCAAATACAGTGCGTTGTCACCATTCACTCATTTGAGTGCTGGGAACATGGACCTCTGGATAGACCAGAATGGCCTTGTGACATGTCTTAGTGCTTGATTAGCTTCTGTCAGTTCTGATTCCAGCAGAGAATGATGCTGAGCCATAAATGTGACAATGTGTCCTGGTGAGAACTTCAATATGTGGGAATATGAGGCTATTAAACAGAAACATGACTAAAACCTCCAATAATTTCTTTCTCACTTGAACTAACTGCATCTTGGAGCCATCAGAACCATCAGAAAAGCCAGAACAATGTTGGTATTATTTTCCAGAACAAGATAGAAAGAGTGGGTATAATTACACTAATTTCCAACCCTGAATCTCTTCAGCCATGAGACCTGAAGCTCCAGGTTTGTGATCCTGGTGATGAACTGGCAGTCATCTGCCATGTTGGCTCCATGGTTCTTCTCCAGAACTGCAAGACAGTCATTCATCTGGAGGATAAGATCCTTCAGCTCATCGTCCACCTTGCTTAATACAATGGACCAGTTAGAAGCTGATTTGCCTCACATAGGGCAAATGAGTCTGTCTTGATTGCTTTTTCAGCCAAGGAACAGAAATGTCATGCCATTTCTATAGTGCTGTGAAAGCATGTGGCACAAGCTTCCGAGAAGCCTAGGCTGTGGAGCATGTTTGCTTGGTTGCTCCAAGTTCCTCTGAAAGTGATAGGATATCTATGTGGGACAGGGTATTGGACTGGACTTACCACCTCACGAGTCAAATTATTCCACATCCAGCCTTGCCAGGCTTCTTTTGGCTGCACAATGTGTGGAATGACTTCCAGAGCTGCATGTACACAGGAAGTCGTAACTAATGCTTGTGGATCTATTGTGTAAGATACATTCATGGTGAGGGTGATAGTATGTTGAATTGGTTACTTGAAGACACGTTGTTGGATGAAACACATGACATTAGTCATCATATGAAAGCAAGATGCGTTTGTTATTATTGCACTGTAATATACATTCATCTGTCTATGGAATGAAAGGTCCTCAGATGCCCCAGAAAACAAAGGAAGGTGCAAGTCTGAACTTCTTGCACTTCCAGAACTGCCAGCACCAGGGGAACATGTACATATCTATATTTCCACATTGCTGTGGAAAGAAGGCTTAATTTAGGCTCATAGCTCCATTTTGAGTAGAAAATACATAAAGTGCCTAACATATATCCTGAAACTTAACACATTCAATGAGCAAGTCTGCTGACTCTCATATCTCCTCCTCGTCCAGCAGTGCTTTCTTGATGTCTTCCATGTGCCACTCCAGGAGGCATGGTTTGGCACCAGCATTTATGATCTGAATTGCTTCCTGTAGGATCATGATTCTATTTGCCAACTTGGCTTTGTCCTTGAGCAAGTTGATCAGGTGTGTGATGTGGAAGTTGAGGATGGCATTGTCAAGGGGTCGGAGCTGTTTGGGGGCTGGAGGCTCTTCAGTGCCCACTGGTTGTGTACAATTTCTGATGTTAGCGTGCTGGGAAGACTAGAAAAAGAGAAAGATGTCTAAGGAGGCAACTCATGAGGTTATCACTTACCTGGTCACCTGTTCCCTGAACTCTGGTGCCCAGACTGGATGTGGTTGCACTGGGTGCTGGATCATAACCGTGTCAGAGAAATTAGAAGAGGTGATGAGATAAATGGCTCATCCTTATCCTTATCCTTCACTTTCTACCTCCCCTTCCACTCTTCCAGCCACCATGGCATGATTTGCACACCCTGGGGTATGACTGGCTAGACAAACTCAGAGGGCTCTGTGTTGTTCACAACTTTCAATCCATGAAAAAAGACCTTGAGCAAGACCTGCAGTGAAGAATGTCAGCCAGGAGTGGAAAACAAGAAGTCAAGCTAACCTGAACATAGTCAGCTTCATTCTTATTCAGCAAGTGCCCCTGATCATGCACAAATTTTGACAGGTCTTTCCAAAGAGACATGATGACAGAAAGCGTGAGCCAAGAAGACTGGTACTGATGGGAGATGACAGTGATGATATGAACATGACTTCATGTGAGGTGTCTCATGAAATCCACAAGTGCTGGTGTTACATAAAGATAACACTTTACCAACCAACATGTCCAATTGGAACTTCAAACTCAAACTCAAATGCCAACAACATTGTCATGAATGTGCCACAACAACTTGATGACAACATTCTTCTCATGACTGTGCATGTGCAAGCAGTGCTGAATGTTGTGCCTCACATCATTGGGCTGATGGAACAATGGGATCCATGGATGCACGACAAGCTTTGATCTGAACTGGTAAGCCATGCTGTGTTGTGGATTGAGATGGACATAGTCTCATTGTCATCATGTTTCCAGAGCCAGCTACCGACACCAAGTGCAAGCTCTCCATACCCTAGACTTCTTGGCAGCCTCAGGGCCATGCTTGCCTGCCACTATCAATGTGGCATGAGACTCTACATGCTCTTGTTTGACCAAGTCCACACAGACAATCCAGGAGTCACTGGTGTGGAATTTGTGAACATAGCAGTGGAAGCACTGGCACCTCTGAAAGAGGGCAGATTCTGGTGGGAGCTCTTGCTACCATCTGGTGAGCAGTGCTTCATCTATTTCATCTACTACCATCCTTCTAAGCCATCCACCTATAGTGAGTTTCAACAAGAAGTAGGTTGTGTCTGTGGAAGTGGGGCAAGGGTGACCAACAATGAAACACCACGACCTGTACATAAACAAGAAGATGGAACGAGAAGTGAGGAAGAAGGAGAGAGTGGGATGCTGTAGTAGCATTGTGATGTGACACTAATCTTGACTGAGTGCACAAGGCTGGCCTGAAGCCTTCTGATGAGGATGGAAGGCCAGGTGCTGCGCAAGAAAGCAAGGGTGAGAAGGATGCCTAAACACATGGTGATGATACAGGTGGAGGAGAGGAAACAATAATAGATGATGTGAATGGTGAGTGCATGTGATCATCATTCTGACGTGAGGCTAACACTTGCAACTTGCAAGTGACAAAGAATGACCCCAGGGCTTCGAAATCTGGAAGAACTGGAAATGCGCCAGGCAGCAAGAGTGAGAAATGGGCACGAGGACATGGCAAGGACATGGGCGCAGGACAGGTATGATCAAAGGATGATGTGAACTGTGAGGCTGTGTGATCACCATTCCGACCTGACTCTAATATGCATGACCTACCAGCCCCCAAGGATGTGCCAAGGGCTTCTGAATTTGGAAGAACTGGAGACAGAACTTCAAGAAAAGTTGGAAATGGTAACTATTAGAATAATGATTGAATGCTAATATGCCTGACTCTCTAGTGAGCAAGGCTTCTGTATCTGGAAGCACTGCAATTGCCCACAGCGGCAAGGGCAAGAAGCAGGCATGAACTGACGATGACATTTCAGCCACAGGCGACAGTGCTTCAAGAAATGTTGTGAATGGTAAGCCTGGTGCATCAGAATGATGATGCAATGTTAATATGCCTGATGCTCTAGTGACCAAGGTGGACCCCAAGGGATCCATATCCAGAAGAAGCAGAATTACCCTGGACAGCGAGGACAAGAAGCAGGCATGAACTGAGGACGATGATTCAGCTGCAGGAGACTGTTGTTCAATAAAGGTGCAAAAAGAGGCCTGGAGGATCAGAATGATTGATGTGATGTGTATTAGCCATGTCATAATCTCCTGAGCTCATATTGCATGCATTGTCCTTCAGCATCACCTAGCCATGAAAAGCCCTCTCATGATGGTGATTTCTTCTTATCTTGAGCTCATCTGACCACTCAAGCCCAAGAGAAACATTGATCCCTATGAAGACATGTATTTGGAAAAGGATATGTTTGTATTGGAAGCTGTAGAGAGGGAGATATATCTTGGATACATGGGATGGTATGAGTACCAGACCACCCTGACCTGGACAGAGATGTGTATTCTGAAGTGGAAGGGAAAGTTGAGAGTGGACCTGGAAGAATTGTACTCTTACAGAGGGGCAGCCAGCTATGGATACATTGTTAGCCTTGATTTTACACCCTATATGGAGCTTGAAGATAGGATGGAAGGTCTGAAGCAGTGGGTCAGCTCCCACATTGTTGCAGACCCACACTAACAGTGATAGCTACCAGGAAAAAGATTTCTCAACTGTGAAATGTGACAAACGAGATAAATGCTCTGAATGTCTCCATGGGATATAAAAGAAATGACCACTATCTGGTGCAAAAAGGAGGATTGTGAGCATTTGATGACCTGCTCATGTTTGACAAGGATGGAGAATACCTATATGAGGTTCCATATGACAAGGACTCAGATGGCAATGATATGACTTGGGAAAGAGTTGGGAAATAAAGCAGCACAGAAAGAAATGAGGGATTCAGAAGATTAAGAAATGTAGGTCAGTCTAGAAACCTGAATTGCATAGGATGAAAGAAGACATTGGAGGATTGTTGCTGATATTGAAGAAGTTGAAAGAAGGAAGTAAGGAAGTAAGGGGAGATGACCGGCCGAAGGCCGGGAAAAAAAAAAGAGGAAGTAAAAAAAGAAGGAAGTATATAGAGATGAGGAAAAAGGAAGTATAGATAGAAAAAAAAAAAAAAGGAAGTATGAAAAGTACAGATGTAATATGGAAAAAAATAAGAAAGGAAAGTAAAATTGTAATGTGTGGTTGTATATTAACAAAAATATAAGCAAATATTGAGTGCTGAGATTGATATTGATATGTTGAGAGTAGTAACGAGTTGAGGTTGAATGTGGAAGAGTTGAGAAGAGTTTTTGAAGTAATATGTTGAATAACAGAAGATTGGCGATCTAAAACTAAAGGTAGAGGTGATCTCAGAGGAAACTCTAGAGCGACTAGAGATTACAGTGGAATTGTGTAAATGTAACTGAAGAGTTTTAGTGTACAAAAGGGTATATACTATACGAAGAACTGAT
>JBBPMO010000333.1:0-17306 GCA_038090315.1 Xanthoconium stramineum | reverse complement strand
AAAGAAACAAGATTGGAATATGAACTGGTAGAGATAAACCTGCACCTGTGAGTGAACTTATAACCCTCAAGCAGGATTTGTTTATGGTAAGTCACATCACCCTTCTCCAATGATGACAGTGTGGCCTCATTCTCATCCTTGTGACCCTCACCCTCACTCTAATGATAATGCACCCTCATTCTCTTCCTTTCAACAATAACAACATGCTATTGCCCTCACTGTGTGCCTCCACTGTTGCTTTTGCCTTCTTTCTAACAACAACACAAAATATTCTGATGATGATGATGATGACAACCTGCCCTTGTGATTATTCTAGCCCCTGTGCCCTCATTTTCTCTTCTTGACAATGATGACATGCCCCATCACTGCATGATATAATAATAACACCATAAGGATAATGTGCCCTTGCCCCACACTCTGACAACATTGCAATGATGAGATCCCCTCAACCTCCTTGGACATGTACACAAGTGGATGTATACATGCACAGTCACCTCTGAGTGTATGTGTGCTCACTGGCATGTGCTCTTATCCATAGATAAATCCATTATACAGGTATAGCAGCCTATCCATCAGAAAACTCATGCTCATATGGAGGGTATGGATTTTTGTAAGTACATGTGCAGGTACAGCTCCCAATAGCCACAGGTTACTTGTGCTCTTGCCCAAGTGCAGCAATTTCTAATCAATCAGGGAAAGGAAGTGTTAGAAATGAAAGCAGAAAGGTTTTACAACTGGAACAGTGCACTAAAGAACTTCTTGAAAGAGATTTGGGGTGCTTTGTCTAGAAAGAAAAATATGGAGTATGTTGTGTATGGAGTGAAGTGCATAACATGATACTGCTCAAACATTATTACATCACCATTATACTATATGTCAATCATATGAAAAAATCCTTTCGAATAATAATTCTATCCTTCAATAAGGCTTTTAGATATGGTAATATCATCAATCATCTTTTTTTCACCTGTGTATTACCATGAACATTGCACATTAGTGATGTTATTGTGGTTTCAAAAGTCTGAGAAAAAACAAAAACAAAAAACAAAAAAAATTGACTATGAGAATTGCCAGGGTGGGATTCCAGATCCAACTGAGTAAGCATGCCCATGTCTCCCTCTACATTCACTATTACCATGTATGCTCATTTTCCACCTCAATCATGTTTTTTCAAGCCCAAGTGCTTGTCTCCTGCCTCTGCCATGTCCAATTGAGTGCAATTGCTCATTTCTCACCCCAATCATGCATCTTCAAGCTTGGGCACTTGTCTTCCACCCTTACTGTGTCTCTTTGAGTCCAAGCACTCATTTTCCACCCCATGTTTAAGCCCAGGCACTTATCTCTCACACCAATCATGTCCCTTTAAGCTCAAGTGCTTGTCTCCCATTCTCAGCATGTTCCTTCGAGCCTGGATACTTGTCTTCCATCCTGATCATGTCTCTCATTTGTCTTTCACCTCAACCATGTCTCTTTAAGCCTGAATGCTCTTCTTGCACTTGATTGTGCCTTTTCTGTGACTTTTTAAGCCCATTGTTTTATTAGCATGTTGGTACATATGTAGTAATATCTTGTAAAGTAACTATGAAAATAGGATTTTTTTACCATACAGCTACTTGAGGCTCGACAACCAAAGGGGGAGAAAAATAAACTGACAAATGTTCATGTCCATGTCATGTTGTGTAGCACCACTGTATGGCACTGTACAGTGCATGAATTCTATAGTATTGTACCACAGCAGATGCTAACTAAGGGATTTGCTGATGACAAAAGTGTGAATTTGACCAACTGAAAAAATGGTCAGTTAAAAGTGTGGTGGGTTGAAAATATGGGCAGTTGAAAACAGAGTAGGTTGGAAGCAGGGCCAATTGATAGCACAGGTGGTCAAAAACATGGTGTGTTGAAAACACAGTCAGTCAGTCAACAATGTAGTATATGGTGGTAGTGAATACAGGTGACATAGGCATGCTCACTCAGTTGGGTCTGAGGTTCCACCCCAGCAATCTCCATAGCTATTTTTAAATTTTTGTAAATTTCGTGGACTTTTGAAAAAACTGAATATGACATCACTTCCTTACTATGATATTGTTTACTTAGTTACCACTATTTTTGTGCAACAAGTTTTGCACCTCCAGAAATGATTCTTTTTTACTCTCTCTTGTAAAAGTGAAAAGTGCTCTATTTTATAGTAGCAATAGATCCCTAAGGAGGAATTTCCAAAATAATTGAAAATGAGTGAGAAAGAAAATTATACCAAGGTCAGATTAGTGCATCGCATCCAGGAGGGCTTATAGAGTATCAAACTGATGTACAAGACCCTCCAAAATCCATTTGTGTAATCTGTACTTGCATGAACTGAATTGCTTCACCTGAAATTGTCCATCTCTGGTTGGTTGTGATATCCAAGCAACAGGTATCCATCCAGTGCTGCATTTGAAGTTCCCATATGTAAATGAATGGTGGTAACCAGGTGAGAGATTAGTGCAAGAGTGTTGACCAGCTCAAGAGTGTTTGCTGGACTTTGGGCATGGTGGGCACTGCAACTGAACTGGACTAAGACCAAAGAAGACCGTTTGTTGGTCTTTTGCAGTCTTGGTCTTGGTCTTTTCATTTTGGAGAAATTAAAAATGATCAAAAAAAACCGGTTTAAACTGGTCTTTTTTAGGACCAATTATGTACATATCAACTACCATATTGGGACTATTTTTGGTTGTTTTATCATATTTTTTTGAAACTTATTCATGTAGATTCAGCTTAACAAGAGAATATTCAACATGTCACCCGGAAATGTGGATATCTCCATCATTTCTGGGCCAAATCACATTATCAAAGGCTTCAAATGTAGCCAAGGGTCGGTACTATAACCCTCTCCGCCACCCCTAAGTCTGATTATGATGTGATCACCCATATAAAGACTGATCCTTAAAAGACCGGTTTAGACCAGTCCTAAGACTGAAAAAAGACTGTTTAGGACTGGTTTTGGATGTTCCCCTTCCATTTTAGGACCAGTCTAGGACCAGTCTTTCCAAAAATAGCAAAAAAACCAGACTAGACCGGACTTTTAAACACTAGCAGCTACAGCCTTCTGCATTTTTTTCTAATGCCCATGTTCTTGATATCAAAGTGTGCTGCTAGCAAATGGATGGTGTTTGCTCAAGTTTTGTATTTTCTTTGCATGGAAACAGAACCTGAGAGATTTTATTTGTATTCTTTCATCTCATTGTTTGATGTCAGTGCAAAATATTTTCAGTGGGCTAATGCTAACTTAACAAGTCCAAGATGGCTTTCTTTGCTACTTGGACATACTTGTTATTCCAATGGTTTTTGATACAAAATATGTGTATTGCAGGATCAATGACTGATTGTCTTTGTTAGAGATTTGCAAGGGTGAACCCCTAGGTATTTTAGAACCAATCCATACCCTATCTGTACATTATCCCTACCTGTCAACCCCTGGATATGGACCAAAAAGAACAAAATGTAGCTACTTTCCCATGATCATCTATGATGTCCCACCCATCAAGAAGAACAACCTCTTTGTTATCCTCAACTAGGGTTGCCGAAGTTCAGGTTAGTTCAGTTCAAGGCCCCCTCAAGCTAAACTTGAACCTGAACTTTAAATTATGTGTTTTAATACTCTTCAAGATTTCAATTACAAATATACTTCTTGTTACAATTTCTTTCCTCTCCCATGTCTTTTTCCTTATCTCCGTAGTACGACATCCATACTTCTCTTTTGCTCCTTCCTACCAAGAGACCAATCAATACTTACTTGCTTTCCCATCCTACTCCTCTCCTCTTGTACTTCCCCTTTAGTATCGCCTTGTTCTACAGGACTGTCTCACTCCTTAGTTACCTCTCTCATGGTAACCATGTTTCCCCTACCTTCCATGTAGTTCTACGACCTTCCACTTAGGTAATCCATAGTACTTAAATACCTGTCCAGCCTGTACTTGTCTCCTCATTCTTGTTCTACACAATCACAGCGTCAGTCTTACGAATCCGCAATCTGTCTGATTGTGACCTAGTCCCCTCGTCTTTTGTTCATAACTCTAGCCTTGCTTTGAGGATGTAGTGTCTCTTTGTGAGTACCTCCCTCAGAGTAAGTATCATTAACCCCGATGTAAGTCTGTCAACTCACGTAACAGTGGTCCAGTTTCCACCTACTCTATCAGTCTGAAATGTGAATGTATGCCCAAGCATCACTTGGCACTGGCAGACTGTACTCATCTCTTTGCCATTAGCATGCAAAGTCAGCTTTCACCCCATGTATAGTGTCGATCACTCTCATCACCCCCATGAAAATCAGATAAGGGCCTATTATCCTGGAACCCCAAAAGTTATACATGTCGGAGGTCATCGCTTTGTTGAAGTGGATCTTGCCAGACTGTGGAGATCCCAGTGTGTTCTTGCCTGGTAGGTTATCAGACTTGTTACCACTTGTACTTAACTTGACCACTGAGCCATGTTATCATTGAAGGATGTTGATGTCCAACTCAGCTTGGCTTTACAATGTGGCACTGGCCAGAGATTTGCAACCTCCTCCCAACTTCCCATTCGAGTTCACATTATTGGGCAATCATGTTTGGAGTGCCATCATGCAGCTATCCCTTATTGAAGATCTTTCAGGCTATGACAAGACTTTGGTTGTACCACACCATGGTGAACACAAAGATCACTTTACTGCAGCCATTGAAGAGTGAAATCTTCGGATTCGCATGTTTGGCCAAGAGGAACTCACTCATTATTGCTCAAAGTGTACCATTATCGAGGGCAACCCATCTGCACCAACTGGAAAGTTCTCAGTCATTGTGACCAATGGTGTTACAGTTGGCCATCCATGTTGTAGTGTCCATAACTGCCACCAACCATTAGTCAACCACTGTGACCGGTTCTGCCTTTAGCATCTATGGTATACGAACATCTGCTCAATAGTTGGGTGTGATCAAAACGCTGTTCCCTCAAGCAAGGCATGTGACCTTCCAAGCCATCAGGCAGTTGAACAAGCACATATTCTTCGTGGGCAAGGCTTTTTCCAGCTTCAGAAGTGCTTGCAGCAGAGTTGTGTTGCCAACCCCATCAACTCTTTGCCAACCGAAACAGAGGTACCCCCCTCAGACAATGAAGACAACTTGGAGTTACTGGAAGAGGAAGACACAGGTGAGGGGATGACTTTGGATTCCCAGAAGGGCACAGGTGGAACTGTCAATCAGAAGTTATCTTCCCCCACCAAGCCTCGTGCACAGTTTAGCAGGTGATGCACTCACAATGAGCAACTCATTGTTGCTCCATGTGGCATAATTCTTGCCTGTGAAACATTCTTTGGTGTGGAAGGAGTGGCCAGTGTAATTGTATTCATGTTGATGCTTGTTGCACTGGAGCAAAGTGCTGACACCATGACAGGAGATGATCAAATGTACATTCCACAACAATCTCCTCAAACCAAGTCATATCTTCTATGACAACAACTGCACCTTGTCATACATGGTGCGCAATAACCCTTATTTCAAATCAATCAGTCTTTCTGTCGACGTTTTCCACTTTAAATGCAAGCATTCAACTGAGGATGTAACCCACTGCATTTCCAGAGCTGGTGGATGGTGATGGGAACTGGCAGTTCAACTCCTCAGTGGCTGAGCAGACAAATGTTTGGTTCGGAGGTTATCAGTCAATCAGTCGAGAGATGATCACACACAAGTACACATTTTTCCTTGATGAGATGATCCTTCAGAAGAATCACATTGTAAAGGCCAAGCTGCAAGCAGATGGGTTCAAGCCAGGTAGCTGGTCAATTCATGGTGTACATTAGATTACAGTACTATGTGGCAAACTCTTGCTCGTAGCCTGAAACTACATCCACCAGCATTGCATGACTGTGCAGGACCAGGACGCAGTCATGCTTGCACTGACACCCTCTTCCTATCCTACATCACCCTCCTGATGTGCAATGGTTCCTGCTGTTTGAAGGGCTTGCTGACGTTCCCACGGCCATGCCATCGACCTCGTTCATCACTCAAGGAGCAGGTCCATCCAAGGCTTCCTCTGCATCTGTGTCCTCGCAGCCTCCAAAACCAGCAGCACCAGCCATAGACATATCTTTGCTCGGCCTGCACACACCTTCCGCCTGGTCAAAATATTCCACACTCACACCCTTGACATTGACATGTGCTGCACCGCATTGACTGATCCCTACCCAGGCTACTACCAACTCCCCTCGGGTGCCTACACACTCTGTGACCCTGCCTCCCAGAGTATGACAAGCACATCCATGTGCTCAAGAAGGTGCAGTATGAGCCCAGCGCCAATGGCTGCGTAAGTCGCCCTTGTCCTCACACCATTGTTGTGGCAGAATATGGCCCACCCTCACCCCTGTCCTCGCAACCTCGCCCTCCACCTCACCCCCTTGTGTGCACTCAAGAAGGCACAGTATGAGCCCAGCGCCAATGGCTGCGTAAGTCGCCTGTCATGCTGTTGCCCTTATCCTCACACTGTTGTTGTGGCAGAATATGGCCCATGTCCTTGTGACCTCGCCCTCCACCTTGCCCCCTTTCCATTGCCATTTACGTTTTGTCCTCAATGACATGACACTGACAACACAACAACAACAATGGTTCACCAAGACAGACAGGCATGGACAAACAGACAGGGACAGGCAACATATGAAGACAGACAGACAGACAAAGAGGAGCAACATGGACAGATAGACAGAGACCAGGGTTGACAGATGGACAGGGATGGACATGGACAAAGGAAGACAGATGGACAGGGATAGTGATGGACACACACACAGACAGCCCTCCCTTCCTCACATGCAACACTTCACAAAGGTGGACAGACACAGACACAACGATGGCACACAGGCAGATGGACAGGGATGGACAGACCGGGGGAAATGGTGTGGGCCCCCATTGTGTAACTGTGCAGGACAAGCCCAGCCATGCCCTCTGGGACTGTGACATGGGCTCAACAACTCGACGGCCACCTGGCTTGTTGTTGTGTAGCTTCATCCCATCCCCATTATCCTCACACCAACACCCTCTGCCCATCCTACCCCACCGACCTCTATATTACCCTCCCAACATGCGATGGTTCCTGCCTTTCAGGCCCACTGACGTTCCTGTGTCCATGCTGTTGACCTTGTTTGTGCCTCCTTCACTCAAGAAAGGCAAGGTGAACATATCACTTGAGAAGCAGGTCCATTCAAGGCCCTCCCTTCAAATCTGTGCCCTCACAGCCCCTTGAGGTTGTATTTGACTGTCATGCACCAAGTCTATCTGCCACGGAATCATGGCTTGCCCCTTGTCCTCACGACCTTGCCCTCCACCTTGCCCCCTTCTGTTGCCATTCAAGTTTGGCCCTTGTCCTTGCCCTTGCCCTTGCCCTCACTGTCTCCCTCAACATCAACATGATGCTGACAATGCAACAACAACAACAGTTCACCAAGACAGACAGACATGGACAAACAGACAGGGTTGCAACACGGACAGACAGTGTCACATGGATGGGCAAGGTACAAAGATGGACAACAATGGACATGGACAGACAGACGAGACACAGACTACAGACAGACAACCCACCATCCCCAACAGCACACCCTCACATGTGATGCTTCACAAAGATGGACAGACATGGACAAAGATGGACAATGACAGATGTGGACAGACAGACAAGGAGACATGGATGTCACTCACAAAGATGGACAGACACGGACTAAGATGGCAGGCAAAAATGGGCAGACACAGGCAGACAGACATGGACGACAGACGGACAGGATATGAAGACAGACAGATACATGGTCAAAGGACAATGGACAGATGGACTGGGACAGACAACGCAGGCAGACATGGGCGATGGCGGACGCAAAAATGGTGCAGAGATGGACAGAGACAAACAGACATCGGACAGAATGGGACAGACAGAGATGGACAGAATGGGACAGACAGAGACAGACAGAGACAAACAGACATCAGATGGAATGGGACAGACAGAGACGGACAGAGACAAACAGACACTGGATGGAATGGGACAGACAGAGCTATAGAGAGAGATCCATGTCTATAGTATAGTGATATGACAAGGAAGAATAGACCAGGTACATAACAAGAGGAATGAAAGGTAAAACAGTGGGACAAAACAAGTGAAGTAGCTTTTGTGCCCCACATTTCTACTTACGAAGCGGACAGACTGCCTTTGCCATAAAAGCTACCCATTTTCCAGCCTCACAGTGCCCAAGCCTAGCCAGCTGTTGATCCAGTTCTTGGTTGGCAGGATGCTCCCAGATACAGCAGTTATCATAGAATGTGGAGGAATGGAACTCAACACCAAAGAAATGAGTAAAGGCAGTGCAAACACCCTTGTGAGTCACCACGGCTTGAGCACAACACTTGAAACCCTCCACTCTTTCACAAACAAAGAAATCAACAGGCCAAAGGCATATATAGTCCACATTGATTGGATTGTCATGAGATGATCCCAAGGAAAGCACTCCACCCATCTGGATTGGATTGCTCATTTGGCCCAAGTGTGTAGAAGATGACTCGGAGGCAGATGCACTGGCATTGCTAGGATCCAGGCCTGGGGGGGATGATTGGATGCATGGACACTTATGATGGACAATGATTGTGGAAGAGTCATTGGTGCTGCTTGTGCTTGCACCATTCTCTGACATGGTCCAGGTGCAGGAGAGTTTCTTTGCATGGGTGTGTGCCAAAGGTGCAGGAGAAGATGGCTCTGAGTTGCCTGATGGATGGGGAGAGGAATGGTCTGACGAAATAGATATGACGCTGAGACAACGGGGAGAAGCAAGCATGGATGAGTCCGAGAGGGACCAAGCATGCTGTTTGCCCTGGACTTTCAGAGAGAGCACCAGAAAAGGTGCGCGAAACTGATCTATACACAATCCAGAGCGCTGTTTGACCTGGGCTTCATCTTGTGGGGCATCTGATAAAACATCCAAGAGGGCAGGAGTTGGATGGGAGCTAGCAGGGGGGAAAAATCTTCGCAAGCATTGGCTAAACTCCATGCAAGTGGTGACATGAGTGGCCTTCACAAAGAGAATAGGCTCCTCGCCATCAGCAATCTTCATGATATGGCCAACATCAATTCTGACCCAGTCTGCATGGACATGCAAGTACTGTTGAATGTTGACACCTAGGAGTCCTAGCTTATGAGAGACAGTTGATGAGAAAAAAAATAGGGGAAATTAAAACCTTGTTGAAACTGATGGAGAACGGGGCAAGAATCATTCTGAGGTGATGTGAACGTCATGATTACTATGCCACATAAGAAAATAAGTGATGGCACCCACATCTTTCCAGGCATACATGGTGACAGCATGCTAAACATGCTCTGCAAGATTGACCTGAATGAATTCTTCATCAGGCACAAAGACCGAGGGTTCTACGACATCAGCAGGCAGGGGCCCTGCTTGAGATGAGAAGGTTCTAAGCTGAGTGACATCAATGTCAGCCTCTGGACTGCTGGCACGTGAGGGTCCTGCTTGAGGCAAGAATGTCATAGGCAGAGCAAGGTCAACATCAGTGGGCAGGGACCCTGCTTGAGGTGAGAATGTCGTAAGCAGAGCGACATCAATGTCAGCCTCTGGACTGCTGGCATGTGAGGGTCCTGCTTGAGGCAAGAATGTTATAGGCTGAGCGAGATCGACATCAGCAGGCAGGGACCCTGCTTGAGGCATGAAGGTTCTAAGCTGAACAAGGTCAATGTCATCCTCCAGACTGCTGGGATGTGAGGGTCCTGCTTGAGGCAAGAATGTTGTAGGCTGAGCAACATCAACATCAATTTCTGGCTCAGCATCTGGCTGTTCACTGTTGGGAGGCATGGACTCGAGCGCATGTGTTTTGATAGCACAGCCCCTGAGAAGCTGGCAATGTGTATGACATGCAGACCTCTTGCATAGCATATCAATACAGAAGGATAGAAGGGTGGCAGGATCTGCGCTGTTAGGCATTGATATGTCTTGTGATAATCACATGGTCATGAATACTAACAGGAGAGAATCAGTTGAGTTAGGTGACAACTGCTGGGAGACTCACAAGCTCTGCATCCAGCCTTGAAGTTAAGGGTGCATGGAAAACGGAGAGTTAGCCATGGCACCCAGGCTGACAATGTGTGAGCACGCAGCATGATGGAGAACTTATGGAGAACTTGTTGATCACCCACCAAATTGGAATAGCATGTTTCAACCTACTTCCTGATGAAGTGTAAGCCAACGGTGGGTCGTTGTTGAACCTCTCCTTGACAGCGGGATGCTGGCAGGGACAGTAGATGGTTGGTGGTTATCGATTATCATTGGTGGGTTTGATTCAGCTGTCACACTGGATGCTGGCATGTGATGGCAATTGTCCAAATGGGTCAAACAGGCCAAACAGGCCAAACAGGTGAATGGGGCGAAATCCTGGGTTCTGAGATGCTCTTGAGTAAAGATGGTGAAATTTTCTCAAGTTTAGCCAGTAAACTATTGATATCTTCATTGAGTTCTGCAAAGATCTTCAACTCATCCACAGTGCCTTGTAGCAGTCCTTTCTTTAGTAAAGCTGCTTGCTTCTGGGACAAGGAAGATTTTGACTGGTTCATGATGTCTATAACTGATGGCCATAGGTTGTTTGGAACATGACTAAGGGCTAGTTCAATGACTTGAACAGAATCAGAGTCATAGATGGAAATCAGAGAAAAGCCTTACTTCTTGAATGAGAGATATGAATCTCATAACTTTGTGCAAGGTTTGGAAAGCTATGGAAACAATCGTTGAGAAGCAGTATCAGCTCTGCCTCTGCTGCGGTCATGCCATTTTTTTTATGTCTGGGATGATGATATCTAGAATGGCAGCTCTCACTATCTTGGAGTGTTCCAGAATGGCACTGTGGAATTGGCAGAGATACAAATCAAAGCACTTAGAACAATAAGTATTCATAATGTGAAAACATTTGATATGTTTCACACCATTCCTAGCAGCCAGCCTCACAAAAGGTATCAATGCTTGATTAGGTAGATAGACGACATCTCCATGTCTGTTGATGAATGTAGCCTGGGGTTTGTTCTCCAGATTTGTTGAAGGGACCAGTAGAGGTGGTTCCATATCAACAACTCTGTGAAGATGAAAGATGGCTTTTAGTCTATCCTCAACAATAGTACTCAAGTTGGCATGTTTGGGAACATTGGCTTCAAGATCATAAGGCAGATTCCTTGTTTGACTAGCTTGGCTAAATGGTTGTTTGAAGAGTACTGAAAGCAGGGTCCAGTAATGTGTCTGTTACGGAATTTGTCAGCCTTCATGATATCCCCTACATTTTCCTCTCTCTGGACTCCCAGCCGTATCTTTCCATCAACAAATTCCTTGCCTTGCCAGACCGATACCAGAACCTATCCAGATTCGTCCCCAACGCCTCGTTCCCTTAGATGGAACCTTGCTCCCAAATATAGATGCGCTTCTCTGTTTCACCTTTCTCATCTCTGATCCGTTTCGCTCCTCCACTGGCCCTTCAGTCCACTGGTTTCCATTTCTATCTCGTATGCTTTCCTCTTTAGATTCTGCAGCTGCTCCGCATTCGCTATGCAGCACTGGCTCCTCATTCCGTTTCCCCTTTCACCTATCTCTCTTATGGTCATTGGTTGATACCCTCTCGTACGATTTCTCCTTTTCTCTTTATGACTCTCTCTTCCCATTTCTTCTTGGTCCATGCACCCCATTGTACAGTATATAAGACCCCCACTCCTGTATCTTGCTCCTTAGCTAGTTCTACGCAATTCAGCCTAGTTTCTAGTCTTTCAAGGTTCACCTTGAGACCCCTCTCATCTGAAGCCTTCCCTCAACCGGAATGGCTCTCTTAGGACATTGCAACTCTTCGTGAGATCCTCCCTAGGATACTCTACTCAACACGAACCATATCCGGCAGGAGATTACTCATAGCCACTCTCTGCACATCGAAGATTACTTGAAAGACACTCTCGATACGGATCTGACCAGAGATTACTTTCTAGACACTTCCGGTATACAACGTTAGGCTAGGAACAGGCCTTAACATAACAGTGTCACATCTGGTGTCGCTGTGGAGAAGATGCCTTTCAGAGGACTGGAAATCAGGTGCTCGGTGGAATTCAGAACTCACATATTATCCTCAGAGCTTCCCTGAAATATTCAGCTTCTATCCTTGGTGGCAACAATGTGCTTTGTGAGAGCTCCAACACAGTTGGCCATTTTGCAGGGTCATGGCAAAGGAGCCACAAGATAACTAACCAACATGAGACAAATACCATTCCTCCTGCAAAAAAAAACACACTTTTTTTCTGCCTGGTGTGATGTGCTTTCCAATCACAAGGAAAGTAAATCTCAGGTCTTCAGAGGTTTTCAATGACCACAATGCATTCTGCACCAGTAGAAAACAGGTAATTCACCTCAAAGGATACTATCTAGTCTGCTTTAGTAGAATGTATTGCACCATTGGAATCTAAACTTACCCCCAAACTATACATATCTGCCTTGTTATGATTCCTGGCCCCTTCTTCTGTGATGATACCTCTGGGGAGATGTACAATTTCATGCCCAACTTAGGATACAGATTAGATAGCCATGGCAGTCAACAATGTTGCACTTGCCTAGAGTGAAGTTTGAGTCAGAATGAGTTACTTGGGGGGATAAGTCTGAAGGATTGACAGCTGCAAGACTTGATGGAGCAAACCAAAGTCTTCAACTTTCAAAGGGGATAGTATCAATAACAGACATCCACCTATTTAATCAGTTGGTTACCTTTGCAGTCTCCATTTGTGTCTGGATATTGTTTGAGCAACTGACAAATCCACATGTTTCAAATGGAAACTTACCAATGAAAATATTTGTCAACTTGATATCTCTGTGTAGCTGTATTGGTGGAGGGGATCAATAATGAATATTTGATGGGGAACAAGGCAACCAACTATTCCCATGTTTCCCATGTGCACCAATGCCTCCAAGACTTAAGTGAATAGATGCCAGGCTTCCTCTTCTGATAAGCCCTCAGCCACCCTCTAGAAAAAAAAGAATGAATGAGTATGACAAAGGAAGAGTTGCACCACACTCACTTCTCTCAATGTTTGGTGTTCAACAAATTCCTGGATGGCAGCATGAGGTGAAGTGATTGGTGCCGACAACTGGAAGACAAGGTATGCACTGTCTGGATGTATAGTATCCTCAGCAAGACCAGTGGTGGTTTTGCAGTCATGCCTTCTTTATAGTTCAATGCAAAGACTTCTGGATCTATCCACATGTACATTTGCCTATACTTCTGGGGCTGGCTGGCTGCCAGCCAACCCTCATACTATTGGTACCAGCCAGGTTGTACAACAGGTACCAGATGGGATTAGGAAATTGGATGATTTTTTGGTATGTAGGGTCAGTCAGTACCAGTTCTGCAGTATGCAAAGCTGGAACTGGCTACTGCAGAGCTGGAATCAGCCAATGATAGGAGAATAAATTGCAAATATATATATTATATTATGTAATCATCTATATGCTATTATGGTTGGCCAGAACTGGATCTGTGACATGTATACCTGGTACCAGCCTATATTATGATTTAGATCTGCTGACACAGCTATGCATTATGTATATTTGGTTTCAGCCTATTATTGTATTGAAAAATATTTAATATTCAATAATTGATGGTATCATATATTATTGAATTATTGTTGTACTTTCATGGTCAGTGTTACATGAGTCAACAGACTTGTGGCAAGGTTGAGGGTTTTACTTACTTTGAGGGAGGTACTCACAAAGAAACATAATGTCCTCAAAGAAGTCTTAAGGTTTAAGAACAAGAGACAAAGGAGCTAAGTCACAATCAGACAGACTGTGGATCACAAGACTGACACTCTGATTGCATAGAACAAGAATAGAAAAAAGATATAGGCTAGATGGATATTTAAGTACTATGGATTACCTAAGTAGAAGGTCATAGAACTATGTGGAAGGTTGGGAACATGTGACTATTGCAAGAGAAATAGTCAGGGGAGAAGATAGTCCTATAGAAAAGTGTAATACTAGAGTGGGATGAACAAGGGACAAGAAGATGGTGGAAAAGATGTTCAGTCTCCTCATATTGAGGGGCAAAGTGGAAGTAGGGGTGGTGTACTACAGCAATAAGGAAGAAGATATGAGAAAGGAAGAAAATCTTAACATTACCCCCTTCATACATTCAAGCTCCAGGCTCAACATACCTAAGTCTCTTATTCATCATCCATAAGGGTGTTGAGATTGTCATCTTCCAAGTAGGTTCCCCCATAAATGCTGTGAGCTGCTGGTTGAGACAAGGGGTCAATTGGACAGTTATCTGTCACATATTCTTGGCTGTCACATCTTTCACAGATTCAAAGGTTGCATACATTGTGGGAATGTCCCCATCTATGACAGAGATCACATTGGGTTTCCAGACAATGATGTGCAGCATGTCCCAGGGCCATCTGACAACAGGATGGACAGGTGTACAAGGGGCAGTCCATGCTGTGGTGACTGAGATCTGAATAAATGTAGCATTGGGTATTGGCAGACAAGGGAAGAGAGTTCTGGACCAGGACCTTGGAAGCGGATAAAGTGATCCATTGGCCATCTGAGATCTGGATTCAGATGACATCTTCATTGTCTACAGTGGAGGGCATAGGGGAAGTGGGATGTGAGGAGATTCAAAGGGCCAGGGGAATGGGGGAGGGGGAGTTGGTGGTCTGTTGAATAGTCCCAGTCTGTCCACAGTAGTGTTGTTGTTCAGCTCTAGTGATGGAGAGGTAGATTTGGCGGAAAGCTGAGTAGAGGATGTCACTGGGGAGCTCTTCCAGGTAACAGTAGAAGGAGTGGGTGTGAAGCAATTCAAGGACCAGTCCAGGCAAGAGGGAGAGGGTGGTGCAAAGTGGGAGACCAAAGACATCAGGTAGGTTGTTTGGGCAGGCTCTGAGATGCTGGAGTTGTGCAAGTGCAATGTGATGAAGGAGTTGGACAAGGAGTTGGCAGGTGACATTGGTTTGGTAGCTAGAGAGTCCTTCAATAGTGATGAGGATGGAAGGGGTGGCAATGATGAGAGTGTAGAGGGTGTAAACCTGAGATGTTGAGAGGAGAGCGATCTGGATGGGCTGAGAGTCAGACAGGGGTGTGTGGGAAGGTTTGTAAGTGGGAGAGTAGGACATGGGAAAGGAGAGGGAGTGATGGAGCGATGGAGAATGTAGAAAATAATTAAAGCAGAGGCAAAGACAGTGAAGGTATAGATTCCAAGGGAAATAGCTGTAGCTGAGGTGAGATTGGAAGATTCTGGGTATGGTGTTGTGATGGCCAGGTGTATCTACAGGAGGGTACTCATGAGGAGATGCCACTTCCTGTAGTTTCAGTTGTGGATTGGACACCCAGATTCCTTGCAGAAGCAGGAATAAGTTTTGGCATGGTCAAAGGGGAGGCCATGAGGTTGGAGGTATTTGAGCTGGTAGATGGTGAGTTCCAAGATCTAGGGGACATCAGCAGGTCTGATGATGGAAGAGTTGTCATGTGCTGGAATTCAGAGGTTTGATTCAGGTTCCCAGGTGTTCTCCAATGATGGGTACCCCTTCCATGCAGTCAGGTACTTGCAATGTCCCAAAGTGCCTCAATGTGAAATGATTTGCTCAACCTCATACTCTTCTTTGGTACCAATTAGGTCAGGTGGAGGTTTTGAGAAGTTCAGACCATGGCTTCAGTCTCCTTGTAAGGGGAAAGAAGGGAAGTGTCAAGACTGGGTCAACTCCAGAACTATCTCCAGAACATCCAGAGATTAGTGTCAGACGGGACTTGGCTTCAGCAACTCGGAGAGGAGCGCTACACCCTTGTCAAGTCTTTGTCCTGGATTTCAGAATGCAGAGATAACTTGGAGGTAAGACTTAACATCACACAGCAACGAAGTCAAGTAATGTTCAGAGGAGAGTCAGAGACTCTAGTGGAGGATCTGAGGGGAGTGGAATCTTAGTTGATATTCGAACTGAGGGGAATACATGGCTCGGGGGTACAGTACTTATACTACGGAGGTGTATAGGATTGGTAACAGAGAATGGAGCTGAATAACAGAAACAGATGTAGAATGCTAAGGCTGCACACTGGCTGTCTGGAATGCAGAACTGTGGTGCAGGTCCATAGGATTAGTGGTGAGAATGCTACTAAACCTTAGTACAAAAGGGGGTAACCAAAATGGAGAATGATGATAGAAAACCCTAATACATGTCTGGAGGTCCAGAAGTAAGTCCTGGGTGAGAATACATTGGAGTTCATGGCTATAACATCAGAGTAGGGTCAGAGTTGGCTTGGTCAGATGTATGGTATATGACAGATGTGAACTATAGGCCTCTGTTGGATATCAATGAGTCATGGAGACCAAATTGTTTGAACACATGGTGGAGGAAAAGTTTGGTGGAACTGTGAGGGACAGAGCTATGGTGAAACTCAGTGGTGGGGAGGAAGTCCGTCCATTTCTGAGGGTTATTGGTACAGAAGATACAAAGGTATGTTTCAATTTCCTGATTGGTCTGTTCAGTTTGTCCATCCATTTGAGGATAATATGTGGTGGAGAGCTTGATATCGTAGTGGAGGAGTTGTGCCAGTTCTCTGGTGAAGGCAAATGTGAACTGTGGACCTCTATCAGATATCAGGGAGTTGTGAAGACCAAATCATTTGAACACATGGTGGAGGATGTTACAATTTCTTTCCTCTCACATGTCTTTTTCCTCATCTCTGTAGTACGATGTCCTTACTTCTCCTTTGCTCCCTTTTACCAAGAGACCGGTCGGTACTTACTTGCTTTCCCGTCCTATTCCTCTCCTCTTGTACTTTCTCTTTAGTATCGCCTTGTTCTACAGGACTGTCTCACTCCTTAGTTACCTCTCTCATGGTAACCATGTTTCCCCTACCTTCCATAGTGTTCTACGACCTTCCGCTTAGGTAACTCATAGTACTTAAATACCCACCCAGCCTGTACTCGCTTCCTCATTCTTGTTCTACGCAATCACAGCATCAGTCTTACGAATCCGCAGTCTGTCTGATTGTGACCTAGTCCCCTCGTCTCTTGTTCATAACTCTAGCCTTGCTTTGAGGATGCAGAGTCTCTTCGTGAGTACCTCCCTCAGAGTAAGTATCCTTGACCTCGACGTAAGTCTGTCAACTTGCGTAACAAAAGAACAAGAATCTCTTTTTGTCCCTCCTATTTAGGAGCAGGACCACCCCAGCCAACCCAAGATTTTCTCCCAGTGCCCCAAGAAAGTTTTCCGAGCTCCTGACAACTCGGAAGAAACCGGAACACCCCAGAACCCCTTGG
>JBBPMO010000332.1:0-30118 GCA_038090315.1 Xanthoconium stramineum | reverse complement strand
AGGGCTTCAATGTCCGGGAACTCCACCCACTCGGTTTTGTAGGGGATACCCTTGATGTTCAGTGCGTATCTGCAGGTTGCATTCAGATTGACGATGGACGGTATTCGTGAAGAAGTGTGGGTGGTTTTGCCTCACCTCGTCTTCCACGTGTTGGGCGACCATGCGTTGATATCGAGTTTGCTGGGCATATCGTAAAGGATGATTGGGGCGGCCATTGTGAACTGAAGGATGCTTAGAATTGAGATGGGGTCCGACTTTATATGTGGTTCGGCGACTTTTGATCATGGGAATACAGAGGCGAAACGCCATGTCCGTCTGATCTCTATGCCGTGTGCTGTGTTTATTGCCTTGACCTTGGTCAGCCTGTGAAACAGAAGGAAGCACTTTCGAGGAGCTTGCGTGATATTTTCCCGCAAGGAACGTGGAACACACAGGACAGGCAGGCGTATCGACGGAGTTCTTTGAAGATTGCCAATGCATCTTCCCAGGTTCCTGGACGTGTGACTAACATTAACACTGAAAAATACACCTCTGCTGACATAGACATCATCATGCGCCTGAAAAATCCTATTCTTACATCGAGTCGCGAAAGGAAGGAAGTAATCTCCGTCAACGTTGTCTACCTGCGGGGGGCCCTCCACCTGTGGCTCCCCTACCAGCGAGACCAATGCGAAATACTGACGGCCTGGGAAGACCCCACGAACCAGGGGGATTGATAGGCGTAGAAGGTCCAGCCTCAGAGGGGAATCCCCCTGGCATTTGAACTGCATCTTCAGCTCCAGTTGGGTCGTCCGGCTTGTTAATCATGGATTCCGATTTTTTTTCGTCAAGATATAGTCGTTGCCGCACAGAAGATGTTCGTACCTCTAAATCAATAACTAACGCTCCCATGTGCCATCCAGCGGAAGTTGCCGCGAAGCAGAATCTCTTTTTTCTTTGCCTTTCCTCGTGGTCAAACCTGACTTCGGTTGGCTCGGTCACAGCGGGGGGATTCGGACCCCTCCACTCCACCGCATGTTGCCTCTGCTGTTCGGTCCGATAGCCTCCCGGTTGACCAGGTTCAATCTTCGTGGGATCGCCGAGGCCAAGAGCTCCGCACGAGTATTGTCCCCAGGTCAGAAGCTTTCCCGTAGACGTCAAGGCGCCAAAATGATAGTCCCCAAGGACAACGGATATAACGTTTCTGTTCTGCAAAGCCGGAAGGATGCGCGGTTCTGTGTTTGGGTCGGTTTCATGCGAACCCATGAGCACGACGGAAGAGGATCCCGTCGAGTAGGCTACGAATGTTTCAAATTGTGCAGTGATCTGTAATCCATCACTTTAGTGCATCAAAGCAGTGGCTCTCTATTGACTTACATGGGTGATGTGTATGTCCCGTAGCGATGACAAGTCCGCGGAGGCAGAGGTGACATATTGCTTAATTTTCTCGGACTCCGAGAATTGAGGGAGCTAAGGAAGACGATTAGCGTAAGAATATCCAGACACGGTGTTGACATACATATATCCATCCCTCCAGTCTAGCTGTATCCCTCGTTTGAACCAATATCTTGAGAACATGGCCGTGGTTCGTCAGGCCAACGAGGTGGCTCTGCAAGGCAGCTATCTTCACAAGGTGGACATCGATGTCTTCAGCATTAGTGTCGTCTAGCTTGGGTAACCGAGGTAGTTCAGGAAGTCTGTAAGGATCTTTGGCCAGCTCCCAGTGTGCACAAGAGATTGTTCCGTGGCTAGTCGCATGGGCATGTAACCCTTGGACGTCCATGGCGGCATTGCGAGCATCGACTAGCTGCTTCATTTCACCATGAAGCGGCCACCAAACATAGACGTCTCCACTCTTGGTGAGAACCGAGGAGAAGCTCCATCCAGACTCTACCTGTACTGGGGTCGAGTCTGAGGTAGTGCCGTCCAAGAGTGGCGTTACTAGCCGGAATGGTCGACCGAAGCTCAGGAAGTTCCAGATATTTGATTTGTCGTCCAGGCTGGTAGCGTGTAGCCTCCCGCAGCTATCAGGGGGCCGTGTGAGAACAATACAAACTTGTGGGCAGGTGGCGGCTTGCCTAATAGTGCGCATTGCAGCAGGCAAATTAAGTTTCATTGGGGTGTGTGCGGACTTTCCTGGAGCAGCAAAGCCGTCTGCTTGGAGGGCATACTCCATGCCGTTCAATGTGCCTTCAGGGTGAAAGCAACGTTAATATAAACCAGTCCGACGGAGGAAACGAGGGTACCCTACCCCATGCATACAGATTACCCTTGGAATCGAGAGCAAAGAAGCACCTGCAGAGTATATTGAAAAAAAGAAATTATTTCGAGAGATAACGGTCGACACACATTCCGGCGGCGGCGATATGCACGATGCGAACACCGCTATCGATCCGAAGCTCGACCGGAAAGGGTACATCCCGGATATTGGACGATGGAAGCTGTTGTCTTCCCAGCCTGCCTTTGGAGGACTCCCTGGTTTGGCGGTGAGGTCAACAGAATGCATGGATAATCGGAATAACCCTTACCCCCACACGTAAGTACGTGGACGGCTCAAGCCCTGGTAGATGAATTTCCAGCCAGTGGAGCGAGCAGTGCCTTCATCTGAGAAGTTGAAGTCCTGCTGAAGCTTTCTCTTCCAAAACGTGTCGTCGTTGCAGAGGGAGGCAAAGAAGTGATTGGTGGACCCGAGACGCAAGAGATCCGGAATTGGGAGGGCTGGCAACAAATTGTCTAGCAACACTTCTACGGGAAGATCTTCAAGGTTGAGCATGGCGAATTGCGGATATGATGGTTGCCGAAGAGAAACGGACGTAGCCACCAGACGGTCCGCAGTCGGGCACAACGACGAACGACACCCGGAATGAGCTGATTATCAGCACAGCCACGAACAAGCCAATCTCGGGTACCAGTTGCACGCTCCCCGAGTCCATACGCAACGGGCTCTCCATGGTTTCAGCTGCCCGGTCGACGTCTCAGATGGGTTGAACTGTGAACAGAGTGCGCTGTGCATAACGTCATGATATTACGGTGCCGTCCACATGCCAAAGTTCACAAGATCGAGACTGCCCGAGCCTCGGTCGTGTCGTTACTGTCACTTCCATCGGTAAGCAGTAGCCGTTCCATGCACTTCTTCTCTTCCAATGGCAGTCTGAACTCTCTTTTAAACGTACTTTTTTCCTCGATCAAAACAATGGAATGCACAACTTGACGTAAATATGTATACAAGCGCCTCATATTAGTATCCAGCGTTTCTTAGCTATAAATATATGATGACCGTCGGGCGATGAGTTGAGCGTCGGCTCTATGCGAGATTCCATCGAATCAGTCAATTTGCATATATTTCCTCTCTGATCCTTTTCTTTTGTTCTGATCTTCAGATGGCAGTGTAGTCTAAAGTGCGGTCGACTCCCTACTATGAACAAATAAGCGTCGCCTCCATGACAGCTCTTCTGGTGATTAATTGTGTAACCTAAATTGTTATGTACAACCCAAGAGGCGTATTACCAGACTCTTGTAATTGATGAACTCGAAATGGCGGTGTTCTGGTCAACGCCTACACGTGTATGCGGTGTCTGGACCGCGTGGTGTGGCACGCTCGAAATGGGATTCAAACAACGCCTTTGATTTTACCAAGTAAATAATGTCGTTCCCACAATAACGAGAAGTCCCTTCTATTGTTCGTGATGTGCTTCGATGCCGCATTTATAATTGGCATGAATGGGAACCCTCCGAAGGGCTCGCCGCGTTCTCCCGAACGCCACAAAGCGCAGCTCGACAAACACGTTCGGTAATAGATCGCTACTGAACCCCAGAAAAAAAGACAAGAGACAATGTATCCAAATCGCACATTCAGATTACCCGACAAAGGCGTAAGTGACTCGTACGGTTCACAAGGACCGAAACGTTGGATGCCTATGAAATCTTGCCAAGTGCCGTAATCATTGTACAAATCATATTGGACGGCTCACCCAACTCATCGTCACAGAAGGACCAGCAACGTTAGTCGGTCTTCTTCTCGGTAATTCGAAAGACCCCCGTGGATAACTCTGTAGTCTTGTCACGGTGTCGTCGGTCTCAAAAGGATACATGACCGTCGCTTCATGAATTTCTTCCATTAAGATGCACGCCCAGGGCGTAAACATGAGGGAGCCGAGTACGGATAGACGCCTAGGGGGAGATACGAACCCGCGGAAACAATACCCATTATATAGGAAACGGTGATGACTTTTACTGCTCAGAAGGTGCAGATAAAGCGATTCAAGTCTCACGCTGTGAGATCCGAAAGGCGGCGATCCTCGAAGCGAAATCGACTGGTTGTCTGGGTATCGTAGTTATCATGGACCCAGCACACATGCATCCATGACGTACAGTCGAGGTTCTGGGCGGCTCTTCTAATAATCGCGCGCCAGTTTCGTGAGAGTAGAGGCGCGGAGTAAGTCCGTGGATTCCTGTCAGTGGTCGGTTCAGTATCGACCCTCCCTTCGCTTACTTGGGCGAGCGCAAGATTAATGCCACTCACGACTACCTTTGAGCACTTGGGCGCTTCAGCGACAATCGGTTACCAAGTAAGGCGAGAGTCGTCTCGTTCGACAGGCATTCCACAAGAACCTGGTGACCAACCAAGTGCTTGTGCCAACGATCGGTCCAAGTCTCGTGGAAGCAAATGTATCATCCTACAAGTAATGAAGGATGGTCAATCAAGCTTCATATATGTCCTCAAGGTTTGGCACTACGTGTACCGACGAGAAGCATACGTGATTTTGTAAGTTGCGCAGCGTGCGAGTGAATTGTAGAAGTCGGAGTGACTGTTCTCGGTGCACGGCTAACTGGCAACTTCTGTACAGACCCTATCTGCAATAAGAAAGCCACAGATGCGTCATGTGAGTCGGTATCACGTACAGGCGAGGTGGGGGAATTGACCTTCTGTGGCGTGGCTGACACAAACCACCTCCAAGACCAAAAGGCTAATCGAACGATGTTAAATCGTATCCAATGCGCAACTTCTATATATCCACATGCAAATTATGTTGGAGAAACTCTCTACCTTACACCTTACAAACTCATGAAGAATAGTGACGTGACTCGACGTTAATGTCTGGGACGAACATGAAAATAATAATATCTGTCCACGTAAAAAAGCAAAGCTACCTATCGTGGCCAGAGCGTAACAACTCGGAGGCGTGAGATGAAGCATCGAGTTTGGCTTAGACTGTGTTCGCAAAGAATTTTTCGGCCAGTGAGAGCGGTTCCTTTTCGCAGACAGTGCTGGTGGCGCCAACGTGCAGAGAGGATTCGTAAGCAGGGAACGAGTGAGGGAGAAAACGAAAGCGGAGCATGTCGAGTGGCAGCATCACTGCTATGGGCGATCACGACTATGGCCAGAACCCAAGTTGGCATGACTGGAACGTGGTCGCCCTCTGTCGACGTGGCTCGCAGGGCTTCCATGACCACTTCTTGGACGACTATCGCTGCGGTAGAGGTGGTATGGGTCGAAATCCGGGGCACTGCCTATCGAGGTTGGCTCATAGCCCGATATAGGCATCAACAGCGTACTGTTCGCCGGCAGGCGATTCACGGATGCATGAGGGCCTTGTGCATGGGTGTGTGGATATGCTATTCCACTATGTTGCGGGTGCGGGGGAACAAACGAACTATATCGTTGTGATCTGTGAGAGTAAACGTCTCGCTGATGGGCGAGATCATCTAGGGACCCCATAGTCTGGGGTTCGATCGATCGTGTAGGATGGTGGGCATAGACATCATGGGTCGGGTACTCCACACTCGACATGGAGTGAGGGGAGGTATGGTGTTGCGATGAGTGTTGCGTTTGATGAGATCCGTGTCCCCCCACATCGAGCACTCTGGCTTCTCCCTCTTCCTTTTTTGCCTTACGCCACTGTTTGCGAAGCTCTTTGAACTCTAGAGGCATTCGTTAACATGGAGAAGAGGTGAGGAGGATAGGAACCGAGCTTACCATTAGGATTGCGCTTCGGGCCATGCTTCTGCATCGTGATATGCGCATTGAGATGGTTTAGGGTACCGTATGCTTTAGTACAGTTCGGCCAGGAGCACTGGTACAAGCGTTCGATCTCGTCGTAGCGGCGCCGAGGTCGCTTTTTCACGATATTCCCCGGCAGAGAGACGAAGGCATACTGTTTGCTATTCGAGGCTGAACTTGGTTCCCCACCTGAGGGGGCTTGTAGGTGCGCGGTGGGTGCATCAGAGGAAGTAGATGTACCAGTGCCTGGAGGTGACGGACCGTAGTCCTCGTGGAGAGACCCAAACATCATGCCTGACATGCCCACGGAAGGTGGACTTTCTCCACCAGAAAATGTGGGGTTGAAGGGAGACAATGGCTCTTCTAGCTCGACGGAATTGTAAGTGTGCAATGGAAATTGACGATCTTCCTTCCAAGGTGAGCCACTGCTAGGCCGAGCGTCCGAAGAGCGACGGGGGGGAGAGGAGTGGGTACCGTACGATTGTGGAGGGACGTACGAGTACTGGTGCTGGAGTTGCTGGTGTCGTGCGGTGGAGAGGTTAGCAGTATTGGTTTGGCAACCACCTGCAGGGTTACCATACATGGACGGTTCGGACATGCGGCGTTGGTCCAGGAGGGAATGCTCATGATGGACGTATTTATCAGTTTCCCGTAAATAGCGGTCATCAAGGTTCACGATTGGGTAACGATCCATATTCGGAGGGTAGGAAGTTGCCGATGAGGCAAAATGGTTCTGATGGTGTGGTGCACTGTAGGGTGGGGGAAATGATGGAGTAGGACGGATTTGCGGCGGTCGTAGAGAAGGAGAGAAGCAGGGCGAAGGCAAGGTTTCCGCGTTGGGGCACGGAGTGGAATCTGAGGAAGGAGCAGGGGGATGAGAAGGTAGAAGGTGGAGTGTCGGCCGAGATTGGTCTGGAGCCGAAATGGGGTATTGTTGTGGAGAAGTGTGATCACGTCGACCGGAACGAGGAAGATGATCGTCGAGGAGGAGACGGTTGAGGCCAGAATGGGCCGCGTTGGATGGTTGCTTGTCCAGGATGGGCGAAGGGTGACCGGGGAAGAGGTGGCGGCGAAGAAACCGAGGAGTATTAGAGAGAGGAGGCTGTACGTGAACTTGAATTTGCATGGGGAAAATCTGGCGGGGGACTTGGCAGAAAACGGATAGCGGATATGGAAAGAAGGACGTTTGAACGTCACGGAAGGAGATGACGCGATTGAATGATCGCAGGTCTTGTCAACGTTTATTCGCGGCCAAGATGGGGAAGACATACGTACATGACAAACGCACCACGCGGTCCAGCAGGATCTCGGTGCTACCCGATACTGGGAGCGCGCCTTGTCGTTGCGCACATTGCGAGGCGGTGATGTTGCGGCGGCGACGCGACACAGCGCGCCCCGCGCTACGGACCAGCGGTTGGTGGCATGCTTTGCGATCCAAGATTCCCTGCGTGACCGTGACATTCTTTTCTCGGCACACCGGGCTCGAGAGAAATCTGCAGATCCGAATATAACGTGTCGAGCACAGCGCTTCTTATTTCAAATTCCCATCCCCCCACTCTTCCGGCTCGACACTTCCGCTTCGGGCCGTTTTCCAACTTGAATGCGCATGTCCCCAACAATAGTCTCTGCCGAGACCCCGGCATGCTCACCCACAGCTTGTCGATGCCTTCCGTTCTAGTCAACCGCCACACTCCGGCCGCCAATGTCATGTGCTCTCTCGGACCCGCGACCGGCCTTCTTCGCGTTGAATATATCCTTCATTGGATTCTCGCTTCAACAATCGAAATCGCATCAGGCTCGCTTCCGGGCTTTGCCTCTTCCTTTTCCCGCAATCTAAATCGTGCACAATTTCGCAGGTCTGCGACCCCATCCCGATGGAAACGTCACTGCTGCGCTCAGCGGCCCGGTGGCAGTGGCTTCCGGTGTATGGCAGTGTTTCGGCCGGCAAAACACTAAAGACATTGCTTCAACTATGTCATCGAGATCGTTTGCAGTTGTCATCACCGAATCACGTTGTTTTTGCTTCAGTATGCTGACAACTAGCACTGGAATTTTCCAAGGCCACGTGTCGGATATGTCACGACGAGCCCAAGCCCGCCGTACATCTGATCGTATCCGACTCCACCATCATCTATCCCGGTTGACCCGGAAATTGATAAAAATAAGAGATACCCTCGGTGACTTGATCCTTATTCATCAGACACCATCGCCTCAGTTACAATGGCGCGTTGTATATTCAAGTTACGGCCCGGCATGCAAGCGAATCCCGTGTGCCAGGGAGCAATCACTCCTTGCCCGTGTCACGCACTCCCGTGTGGCCAAAGTAATTACCGCGAAACCGGTCGACACCGAGCGAGTTCCACCTAATTTGAGGGGAAATACCACAGCATCCTCGTCCGCAGTCAGGGGATGTCTTGCGGTCTTGATCGGTATTACTGGACACAACACCGGTCACTTGGGCGCCACAAGGAAAACCATACGTACAAGTCATAGAGGCTGTTACAACTCGGGCAGGAAGTCAATGAGATGCCATAATGTAAGGCGCAGCTTCATGAAGGTTGATTACGTCCAGCATGTTCGCTTCTAACTTCTCGGCTCAAGGTAACCGATCTTACATGCAGATAATCGTAAGATGGCCATGACCGAGATCGGAGCCAAGTCGCGACTCGTTCTTGCTGTCGAGTCACAGCCCTATGCACCTTGTGGTACATTAGCCCCCGTATCTGAAATGGGAACAAAGTCCGTAAGCTGTTGGGCGAAAGTAACGGAGATTTCGACGATGCCAGCATATTTGAGCAAGAAGTTGAAACCATTCCGCTGATCACCGAACTTAAAATTGGATTTCAGGTCACCCACGCTCACCCTAAGGTCTGATCTCTATGAACGAGAAGATGTGGAAACAATAAGCGATAATGACAGTGATAACCACCTACCCAGAGGGGAACCGACTAGGGTACGAGTTGATATTCTTTGGCCCAAACATTGCATTTTGGGGAAAGTAAAACTCTGCCTAGGCTAGGGCTCCTGTACGTATGCCTCGGAAGCGTCAAGGGCTTGTCGACGCTATACCGCATATCACAAGTTGGTGTGGGATCCGTACTCGGACATTGACAGACAGATCGATTGCCGGATTCTCCGTCAACGGCATTCCGATGAGTCTGGGTCAAGTGGGGCGGTAGAACAATGTGTAATCTGCTGGAGCGGTGCAAAATTAATGGATTAAACTCTCCGTTATGCCCTCTAAGGGCTTGTGAGCATTCAATTGTTTCCCACGTGTGACGATTACAGGACCTTCCAAATCTGGACGGACTTGGTAGGGGACTCAGGTGGCGCCCCAGCGCGGTCGAGTTCGTCCGTCGGCGTCATGGCGAGAACGACACAAGAGCCATCCCGCCCGCTGACGAGAAGTGTGGCACACAGAACGATCCGCCGTTCTGCACGACTGAGCGGCAGCCGCGGGTTATCGGTCAAGTCATGTCAGTGTTACGCTGGTACCTTTCCCACCCAATCCTAAGCTCTATCAATGATAGCACCAAATCTTGGGCCAACCGAGCTGAGCGTGCGCCATGGGATCAAGAAACGTAAGCGGTCGCCAGTGCCGGTTGAGAAAGAGCCCCAAAGTTCGAAATCACGCAAAGCGTGTGGGCAAATCGAGGTTCAGCTCGAGCGAAGGGCACAGTATGCAGGTCCCCGCGACAGCGCAGCATCCAGGGGATCCAGGGGGCCTATCGCCCAAAATTCGTGCGACCATGGATCTTCGAGAGTGAAAGAGCTCGAGGAACAGCTGAGTATGGCCCTTCGGGCCAAGGAAGACCTAGTTGCCGAAGCCAAGGAACACAAAACCAATGCAACCCAATCAACTCTAAAACATCTGGAAGAATATTTTACCTGTCCCTTGTGAGTTTCACTCCTCACAAATCCCGCTGTCGTAACTGAGGTATTCCCGTGTGCCTCAGGTGCTTTGAGATCATGTACGTCTTAAGTCCCCTCCCCCCTTTTCAGTCCCTCTTACGAACCTTGGGTTTTGATGGTCCCTTAGGGCATGTCCATATGTGTTAACTCCCCGTAACTGCGGCCACACCTTTTGTGCCACTTGTATTTTGAAATGGTTTTTCTCCCGCATGCACAAAGGGTGTGGGGGTTGGCACGAAGCTGTCGACTGCCCATTGTGTAGAAGTCCTCTCCCTCATACACCGGACCGGACACCGCGGTCCAATTCTTCATTCCCGTTCACCCCGAATCGAATCGCTGAGATCGCAATTCGGGGCCTGATGAACACTATCTCTCACGAGCTCGCCAGTGCGTCCGTTCTGGCTTCTCACCCTCTGTCAGACTGGAGTGAGGGCGGTCACGGCAAACAAGAATGGTCTAAGCGGGAGAGGTGCGTCACATCCTCGGACTCAAGGGGTTGCATTTTTTTGGCTGACACGAGACTTTGTCGATTTCCATTTCTTTCCGTGCCGGCAGGGCGGGAAGAATTGAGATGGCCTCCATCGCCGCGCAATGGAACACGCTGAAACCCACGGATTTCGTTAACATCAAGAATCGGCTCGGGGTCTGAGATGTAGAACTACAGGCTTTGTACGCTATGCCAGATATGATAATTTCCGTAAACTCGGGTGTGCCGAAGGACACTGTTAGTCACTCGGGGGGTCAAGCAATGTGTGGGTTACTGTGCTGTCGCATGCCATATCACCAGAATATTTTTCAATACCCGAAATATGTTGCTTGTTGTCGTAATGTGCCAAATTCGTAGTACCATCGCAACTGCTGTCATCGAGTCGAATGAAAAGCCAACGGGACACATGCTCACCAACATCTCCGCGGGTCATCCATTAAAGGTAGAAACACCGCTCTTTTAATCCTCTCATTCCCAGCACGTCCTGTGGCGTTCCTTCAGGTCTATTGTGGATACCTCAAAAGACGAGACATACCCAGTCGGCCGGAGTTATCCAGAGATCCGCAACAGAGTCCATTTTACCGAGAACAGCGGCACCCTTCCATGCAAGGACCTTAGGATCCACATCTTTGGGTGGTGGTATGATTTGCACCTTGTCCATGTTAGGAACCAACGGAGTGGCGATGGCCTGCAACCTTGACCAGCCCTATCAGACGGCGCTCCGTCATCTTCCAAAAATGAAGTTTTACCTGCTCTCGAGCGCATGGGCCATTCCAGGAATCTGTGCTCCTCCGCCGATAACCAGCACTGCCTGAAGATATTTGCGTATCTTATCGTCACCTCCGCATGCCCGCGCGCTATTAAAGATAGCTATATCCAAGGGAAGTTTACTCGCTTCCGCGCAAACATCAATGGGCAGACCACCGGGGAAGTTGCCAGAAGAGGGACCGGGCTGAGGCGGCGCTTGTAGTGCGGGTTGGGGTGGAGGGTTAGGCTGGGGTGTTTTATTTTCCCGATCAACCTCAATCACCATGGCTGCGTCACCGTCAGTTGGCTCTGCTGCCGGCGGCGGGGGCGTCGGGTTCGCAGTGGAAGGGAGTGAGACTTCCTGTTGTTCGACTTTCGCACCATTCTCCGCGGGGTTAGCCGAACTTTCTGTGGCAATCTAGTTAGTAAACTAAAACTTGGAAATCGTTGAGTCATTGACTACCTTGTGGGGGTACAGTAGAGACGACTTTGGCTGTAGATCCATCGGCAGCAGACGGCGGAGAGGGAAGCAAATGTTGAGTAGAGATAATCATCGCTTGCGTCTATAGTTTACGATGAAGGACGCATGGTGCAGCACACAAATATCGTAGCTTACAACATGGTCAGCCTGATTCTCAACAATTTCTTCCGTAACGTCGTTGCTTGATATGTGCCGAAGACCCACGCGCTTTCGGTCAAACTCAATCACACGGGGTTCAAATATGCACTAAGGCTAAAAAGTAAGCCCGTGAAGGGATGCAACCACACGTACTAACCATAGGGGCAAGAATAATCTCATCATAGGCGCGGAGGCCATATTTCTCCGTGGGATGGCCGTATCGCCGCACAACAAAATCGTAGAGATTTAAGGCTACATCGCCCTGCCGTAACTCTTTTTAATCAAAGTCCCATAAAATCAATTAAGTACGCACCTCCGCTAGGGTGCATAAACGTGACTTCAGATCTTCCATGACTAACCAATCATGCCAACGAGCCAGGTTGATGTCTCGGTAGGGGAAATTTATTCTTTCAAGCAGAACATACAGCAACTCTGTTATGTCATTGCCGCCCATGTGTAATGACATCCTTGAACTGCGATCAGAACCACCCCTGGGAATGCTGATGGATGTACCTTGAATCAGAAATGACCAGGCCCTCGTCGACACAAGCTACACTGGTTTTGACGGCTCCAAAATCAACGACGCATGCATTGCTTATCCCAGCTCCATACGTTGCCGCAAGCGATTCCTGAAGGACACACGATCAGTGCTTCAATGAAAAGTAGAGGCAGTTGATGCTATGAGCCACCACTTACCTGTTGCACGCAAATTTGCTTGAATCCTAACGACACCAAGAGAATGTTGACAAATTCTCGGACGTAAGCCCGATCGTAGAAATCGGGAATCACAAGCATGACAGAGTAATTCTGTCGAGCGAGCATGAAGTAATACACAGTTGCCGTCAACCGTCAACCAACCTTGAAGTCATGGCGCCTGATATCTAGTTTCTCCTCGAGTACGCTGCTAATGATGGTCTCAATGTCGTCCAGAACCATTTGAACAGAAGGGTAATCCCTGTTGTTGAAATTTTGGCCATGAATTGGCCATCGGAGAATGTAATTCAGAGCTCGAGGGTCCGACAACCGCAATGCCTAGATCGCGAGAGAAAGGTCATGTATGCTCGGGGGTGACAATGAAGGTAAGTACTTTGTCCCCAATCAAAAAGGCATCATCAGACGAGAGGTCATGGATCCAATCTACTAGAAAAGGGTCATTATATTCAGAGATGATTTCCGGTTTGAACTGTTCGTTAAATGTCGACGCGATGTTCGTCGCATTTGGCGTAACACGAAGCTTGTAGAATCGCATCCTTTCGCGAAGCGAAACTGTGATCGAAGTCAGTTTTACTTCGAACTACGGAATTTGTGTTTGAGTCCGCTGAAAAAGATCCATGATAAGTATTGCTTACAGGATCGTCAGTGGGAGGTGTGACCTCATACTCGTCTCCGTTTGAGTCTGCAGATGGTACGTTGAGTCCTTTGCGCGGACGCGCAATGTTCTCTATATATTCGGGTTCCGGAATGGTTCCCTTGTACTTCCTCGCAATAACGTTCGGGACAGCGATGGGTGTTACGTCCGATGCTTTGCCAATACGGAGGTATCTCGAGCCAGGATGGATGACCACGACTTGTGAACCACGTCTGTGCTGGGGGTTCAGAGTTTATCACAGAATGCTGGTTCGCCGCGCGTGTTGTGAATGAATACGTACCTTTGGTCAGCAGGCGTGGTATCCTCAGCCGGCATTTTCTGTTTTCGAGCAGCATTTCTCGCCCAGAGACTTTGCGACTCCGATTTGAGATATGTAGTGCCCATGTGTTTGGGATTCAGCCTGGGCGTGCGCGTCAGTTCGTCTCACCAATACCAAGGGTATCCAACATACGCCAGAGGTACATGCATCGACGTGTAGCGCATACCGAAGTCATCCTTCTTGACATTTGGGACACCTCGTGGCATTATGCACTGATGTAGTCGTTGTGGTTATAAAAAAACAATATGACGCTCAATGGAAAGTAAATGGAAAGTGCAACTTTGAGATATCGACTTGGCGAGGCGCGGCGGAGTAGTCGTTGCTCTAGCGCTCATTGGTCGGTTTCTCCTTCCAAATTGGTGCAACAAGTCAACTCCGTGCTAAGGATATAGAACTTGCATGGATGAGTTGTATGATGGGTATGTATGCTACAGGGCTGCAGAATAAACGAGTAGTGATGTAGGCAAGGATACATCGTGCGTAATCAAGAACAAGCTACGTTCTACCAAAATGCGCACCTTAAAGGACTCAGTTGAGTGTCAAGTCTAGCAGTGATCGAAGCGCTTACCATCCAGAGAAGCACTGACAAAGGTTCTCCAATGAAGTAGCCTGGAGGATGAGTTTGTCCACTTGGGCTGGAACGGTGAGTACAACGTCGGGGTTGAAGTCTCTACCTGTAAAACACAAGGTTTAACCTAAAACCTTGTGACTCGTTCCTGACGCGACGCACCTGTGAGCTTGTGTTGCACGCGGTTATACACAAGCAAGGCCCGCTCGTTCCTGACTTCTTGCCTTGCTCCTGGGTCTCCGATTGCGTCTGGTACGAGTCAGTTAAGAGCAACGGAGACATAAGGTCTGGTAGGCACCATTGAAAATGTCATTCTCGTCAGCACGGAGTCTTCGAGTTGGAGCTTGAGGATATGCTGCAACTCTTGCAAGATCAGCAGTCCTGCCTGGATCTGCGTCAACATCTAAAAGGTGGTAGCTATAAGCACTGTGTTGTTATGACAAGTTGGTTTACATTACCTTCTTGCCTTCTGGTGTCAACGTCGGCCTGCATCAGTCTCCAGTTGATGAGTGGATCATAAACGAAGGCTTCGAGAACAGCCATAAGCGATTCCTTGTTTGAGCGTAGCACAGACATGGTAATTTCGCATGTATGTCGGAAGCTACCCTCGATCCCACTGATCTGGAGTCCAGCGTCAGATGACTCGAAATATAGCATGCCCAAGGCTCACCTCCATGGCATGGGTCAGCATCCTTGTAAGACGGAAAGGTATCCTTTCTGGGAACTTTTCTCGATGCATAGCAACCTCGAAACAGTCACCGAAATCGATGTGTACAACCTTTCCTGTGCTTCTCTCGAGAAGGAGGTTGGAAGGGTGACGATCTCCCAGCCCTAAAATATGGCCAACCATGCTGTTAACAGCAAGAGATCGCGTATAAGTTGCACGTCGTTCTAGCCAATGCTCAGAATTGGTGCTCTTCAACCATAACACTCGGTACAAATCTTGCCCTGTCGTGTTTTCGAGAGCATATTCGAATACTTCTACTTTCTGGAGGAGTGTCAGGTTTTCGTAATCAGGTGCCATCTGAACCATACAAAGTCAACTCGCACGGTATTTGACATACGTACGACGTCTCATACCTGGAGCATCAGTCGATACTCAATGTTGAGCAGGACCTTGCGGGAATCACGGTAGTCGCGGACAAGGACGTGAAGAGTATCGCTATCTTTAACCCATCCCATCAGACCAACGTTGGGGGCCAACGGTATCACGGCGTATCGTTGAATATGCAACCGTCTCTTGAAGCAGTTGGTGTCAACAGAAAGCAAGGTGTTTACGAGGCTGAAGAGTTGCATGACACGCTCATCTTGACGCAAATCCTCGTGACCTGGATCCGGGTGTAAGTGTGCAGGAGCTATTAGTTAACGAATGACTTGCCTTTCAGACCATAGAGATAATCCTTGCCGTCGTCGCCTTTCAGTGACATGCGCCTAGGGCGCTGTTTCGACGCGATGACTGTCAACTTGGTGGCAAAGCTTTGAATCTTGATCACGCGTTTGCCACTCTGATAGGTACCTGTAGAAGATCCTGCATACGAAAACCTGCTGGATCCGATGTTTACGGGAACATACCAGGCATTGCCAGCTCCAGGTTGCGCGCCTTCAACAACTGAGGAGACACGTATTGCAGGTCTAGCGTGGTGAGCTGGGGCAACTGTTTCTCTACTTTCCTAAATACCTAGTTTCGGACCAAATCAGCGTCGGATTGTAGAGCCGCGTTAAAGTACCGTACCCCATAATAGATATCCCAGGCTTTATTCAATTCTGACATTTCTCCGTACGAACGATAACGACGGCAGGCTTCACGAGCTTCATGCAGATCTCTACCGAATGCTTGAGCGAATGAGGTCTCGCGGGCGGTGGTTGGACCCTGAAGAAAAATCAACGGGTCTCTTCAGAGCACAATTTACGCGCACTTACTGCTTCTAACAATTCGTGAAGTGGCTCTAGAGTAGCAATCATGCCTTCTGGGTTCTTATCATTGAAGAACAATCTCGAGGCTTCTTCGAGGCCTTCGTGCCACATCTCATGCCACAATATAGCCACGCGAATGAGTTCATGGCTGACTACAAGAGCCTACCATGTTCCGTGAACAACCCATCACCCTCAGAAACGAACATACGCACTTGTTCAACAATGATGGGAGAATGTTCCCTCATCCTGTCCATGATGTTGAGAGCAGCGTTCTTTCTGGAGACACTGGAAGATTTTGAAGCCACAGTAAGGGGGTATATCAGCGCTTGGGGATGATGCTTTCCAACTTCCGTCAGTAAGTTGTTGATATTGCGTCTAACATTCCCGCTTGGAGTTTGGATGCGTGCAATAATCTAGACATGTGCGATGAATGGAAAAATCGAAGATGAACATGTTATACTCACTTGTGGAATGACCTCTAACCAAGTATCAACTTCAACGACAGAAAACCCACTTGCCATTGCTTGGCTAACATCGTCATGAGCGCCAAACTTGAACCACAACGTCAGGAGCCGCAAAGTATCTTGAAGAGCGTTCTCGTTTTGTAGAGCTATCGAGCGAAAGAACCCTGTAAAGTACCAGATGAACATTGCACTATCCTTAATATCAATCATAATGACCTTGAACTGCTTGCACGATGTGAGCAGCCAGACCGCTCCCAGGCACATCATTAGCCGAGCTTTCCTTCTGATTCTCAAGGTGTCCAATGACTTCGAAGTTTGCAAGAGCCCACGTGTGCCACGCCTTGTACCAGTTGGGGTCGTAATGTGTCGCTAGGAGGTATGAATGCAGAATATCTTTGACATTTCGCTTCACAAAATATCAGGTGTCGAAATGAAACAAAGACAAGATACTCACTGCACCCCAATCCTCCTTTAGCTCGACTTGCCATTGACCCTGCTTGAGGTAGCACCGCGCGAGCAGCCTTGACAGCTCATCGAGTTTGTGCTTACTGACTCCTGGCCGCTGAGAGAGCTCCTTGGTTTCCACCTGCAGATCTCTTGCCAAGCTCGCAGAGAACTGGCGAAGGAAACTCAGACTGTCTTCGCGATTCCCATTTGCCCACATGTACTTGAGTTGAGCATAGACAACATTTGGAGGGGCCTTCAAGTGTTGTTGGTCATCTCGCAGATGCTGTAACTAGTATATCGGATTACCCATGTTGTATCAATTATCTTCGGAGCTATGACTCACCCTCTCTGGCGACAGAAGCGAATTGATTGTCTTTTCCGCCAATGCCATCCGATCCGATTTCCGACATAGGTTTGCGAATTTAATCCACATGACAGGATCGTCCTCGGGATTTAACACAAGCGCCCTGACTTGCAGGATACGTTGCCAGGTCTCGACGTCAGGCTGGCAGCCTTGTAGTCTATTGAATATGAGTTGACACATTCTAAGCAAGTATCGCGGCACTCACCGCTTCATCCATGTCTTTCGCATCGCTTGTTGCCGTTCTGGTTGGTCAGCATATTGCTTGTACATTATAATCTCCTCAAGTTCAGACAACATCTGTGCGCGGACCAGGGTGCTGTGAACGTCGGAACGAACATCGAAACTCAAGTAACAGATGCCTCACTTATACGAACGACCATAACCTTCGCCGACGAAGGATGTCAGTTCTGGCTCCAACAAGTCCCGGGCTTTCCCTATTTCCCTCAGTGCTTTGGGGAATTGGTTCTGGTGGACGGACAGGATGGCCTTGTAGAACGCGCGATCCGGGGAATCGGCTCTCATCGTTGCGATGTAGTCATCCATGGAATCCCATTCGTGTAGTGACCAAGCTGCAGCTGCAGCCATCGGTGCAATTTCTCTGCGGTCTTCGTGATTCGCGTTTGACCAACTTTCTTCCACATGTGTCGCGAGTTGTTCCCACTCTCCGAGCGCGTGTAGGCATTTCATGCGTCCAATTTGGACGTCAGGTGCGTCAGGGTCCTCTTCTGCCTTCCTCTCATAGGCACCCAATGCTTCTTGCCATCTTCCCAGCCTCTCGTACCATTCTTCGTGTTTACTAACGTCATATTGTTCCCGTGCGATAACGAGCGTGCCCCAAGCTGCGTCGTGTTGTTGAAGCTTGGTATTGATCCCAATCAGGGCTTCGATGATATTTGGCGACGTCTCGGTGAAAAATTCCAACTCTTTGTAGTGCAGGGCTTTCGCATACGCATGGAACCTCATGGCGTACTCCCCAAGGGTACGATGTTCTATGGGGAGTGACTTCTCCTCGTGTTCCATGAATTCGGCGAGACTGAGTAATCTGTGGATCAACTCAGATGGTGCAGTCGGGGAAGTGATTGCCGCTTCGATGGAACGGACGAGCCCTTCCTAAAGACAATCGGTGGGTTCAGTGACGTATTGGGATCGCTTGTACACATACCTGATATTGATCGTACAACTCAGTCCAACAAGAGATGAAGGCTGCGTTGAAAAGGTCCTTCGCAAGTGGTGGATGGAATTCAACCAAGCTCATGCACGCTCTGAGGGCATGGGAAGGGGACTCTTTCATGAACTCTACGGAGAGACGGTGCATCCATTCTGTCCAATCCTCTCGCGTAGAAACAGAGGACACGTCCCAGGCCTGTTTCAAGTGCTGTTGATTGACAGTCAGCTTGGCTGGCTCGGCGGGTGCCGAGATTTCAGCAGTTCTCGAGTTCTCCAATAGTTCATGGATGCCAGATTCTTGAGGCAAGCGTTCACCATTCAGAAGCTTGGTAATGAGATTTTCATATCGTGGATGATGGATGCGATTACGGAGCAAGCACTGCAGATGGTTGAGAGTCTATTGAAATTGGGACAGTGGAAGAAGCATACTTTGTTAATCATGGGAACGAAGATAGCGAAATCTGAGCCCAGCTGGACGACGATGGCACACAATGTGTCCATCACCGCCATCCGAAGTTCGTTATTCTGACCATCGAGGACTCGAACAAGGGGATGTACAATGCGAGAAGCGTGGTCCGAGAAGTTGACACGTTGAGATAGGTGAGCCACCGTTTGAATGGCACGCTTGCGGAGAATGGTTGTTGCATCCAGCCTCTCTGCGGCTTTGACGATAATCGGGATGATGAGATGCAGATACTCTTCGATGTTGGCACCGAAGGTGAGGAACGAATCAAATATCTTAATTTGCGTGGCCATCCTCTTCTCGGTGAGCTCCCCTTCGAAAACTTTGAGTAGGAGAGGTAAGATAGTGGGTAGGAAAGGCCTAAACTCGGCATCTAATGCTCTACCCAGTGCTTCGACGAGAGACACTATAGGAAGTTGGAGTGAAGTATTCTCCCAAAGGTCGGTCACGAGCCTGAATACCTCAGGCGTATAGTTTCGAACGTGCTGTTTGATGATTCCGACCAAGATTGCGAGTTGCTGTAGGTGGAACTCCTGCAGTCGAGCAGTGGAGGTACGTGCAACAGCAGCGAATGCTGGAATAATCTAACAGAAACGTCAATTAGTGATTATACTGCTTGTTCAGGGACGATTACCTGTGGTAAGAAGGTGACACATTTCAAACCCTGGGTCTTGAAAATATTCATGACAGCTTCAATGACGGTATGGTGGTGGTTGCTCATAGACTGATCCCTCAAGACGGCCAAAAGTGCGGTGATAACTACGGTTTGATAGTAGTCGTCGGAACCTGTCGTGGAACCCGTGCTTGTGATGGCGGCTGTATTAACAGCCGGGAGAGTCCCTTCGGCTGCCCCATCTTCATCAGGCTTTGTCTGACACCGGATCTCAGAACGCGGTATAAATGTACGATGGCGCGGCCCACCTTGCGTTTGTACGGGTCGAGGGCGCCAAGGATTCCCAACACCTTGACGATCTCCCTGACGACGTCACGGCGAGACGAACCCGATTCTGTCCTCAAAATTCTTCCAAGTATGGGGAGAAGCTGAGGGTAGTCGATCAAGGGAGAGATGACGTAACCTGTGCTTGAACAGAGCTGTCCTAAGGTGCGCAAGGCAGCATCTCTCTTGACGTGTGCGGGGTCTTGCAGTCTGGAGATGATGACTTGCATTAGCTCGGGAATGTGAGGGGCGACATCCTCGCCTCCCACAGCGGCAAGTTCGCCGAGACACATCAAGACGTTGGCGGCCACGGCTGGATTGCTATCGTTGGCCTTGGGGATCAGCACGCGGAGGATGGGGAGCGCATACGGCTTGATAAGTCTTTGGGTCGCGCTGACGAGGAGGGTGAGGAGACGGGTGCAATCCTCGCGGTTGCGCCTAGGAGGGGTGAGCTTTGAGGAGTCGGAAGGACACGATACGCACGTGACGGTGGAATACTCCAACTCTGTGAGGAGCTGTATGAGGGCCTTGCGGAGGGATGGCATGACATATGCGGGGTTGTGCTTCGCGAGACGACCAATCAATCCGACAGCGGTAACGCGATTCTCAAAGACCTCGTCATTAAGTGATATGAAAATGGAGCGGACGTTCTCGGCCTGCGCAAGGTGTTTATCGAAGCGTTCGTGTAGCGACGAGAGTACAGTTTGACGGATGGTCGGATCTGGAAAAACAAAAAATGAAGCCAGGAGCAACCACGAGTCAGAGGGACTTACCCGGATCCGCAATGCCGACAGTGAGCAACTTGTTAAGCACGTCGCTGATGATTTCGATCGCGTGACTGCTTGCTTGGTAGCAGATGGGATCTCGCACAAACAACTTGCAACACGTCAGCGCACCCGCCCGCCGTACATCCGCATTGTCGTCCTCGAGGTACGGCAGCGCGGTGCTTCGCACAAACTCGTTCAGCACGTGCCCTACACTGCATTCAGAAACGAATTCAAGCACCGCGTTCATCCCTCTTACCACTAAAGTCAAATGAACCGAGTGTAGAGAGCGCAAGCGTGATCAATTCGGGACTCTTTCCCGTCTTCGTAGCAGACATGTCGCGCGGGTAAACAGAGGCATCGCCCCGCACCAGCGACGGTGGTGCCCCGATCACCTTGTATGGTTGTCCGACCAGAATGGTCGAGAGTAGGTCCAGTAGTCGATCTTGGATCGTTTTCAGTAACGGTGGAATATTCCTGGCAATGGCTACCAGAGCTTGTCGCAATGGTTCGCTCAGCCCACACGCAAAGAACAGGTCCAGCTGATCATGCAGCAGCTTTGTCAGGTTTGGCCCAACAGCCGATGCCAGCATTCCAACACATTGGAAAATGGGCTCCTCTGATGGTGCGTTCTTTTTCCTGCTCTAAACATGAGGAGCAACAATATAATCAACAGGTCACACGTACCCTCTTTGTTGCAGTCCAAGTTTAATGTGAGCCATGATCGAGTCGAGAAAAGACTTCATTTCGCTTCCTACTGCAGTCGCGGTATGCCCGATCGCAATAAAGGCTGCCATCCGGTAAGCAAATTTGAAAAGAAAAAAAGCTGTGACGCAAGGGTGGCGCACCAAAGGACCGCTCGTTGGGCTTCTCAAGCTGTGTGAGGAGATGACTCATCGACTTGTGCAAGTAATGTTCAGAGAACGACTGGGTGTCGTATGCTGCAAGAGTCGGTATGAGCGTGATAACCATTTTTCGCACCAGGCTGTCCCTATGCGACTTGAAACGGAGGATCTGCTCTGCTGTGTCTAGGAATGACTCCCGCATAAACTATAGGCCAATTGTCACGACCCTTTCCTCCATCGAAAACGATACTGTCGTTGCTCACCGAGTCCCCATGAAGCAGCAACTCGCGATACATAAGCAATGATCCGTGGATCACTTCTGGCTGCACCATCTTCAGCCCAAGCTGGGCGTCCTGGAGAATCTTCATGAGATATGTTGTTCGCGTCTGCCGCTCTCTGCTCGTCACAATCTCCAGACACGCCGCCAAAAGCTCAGCTGCACCCTCGCGAACCATGACACGGGAGTCACGTAGCGGAATAAGAATTTTGTCGAAAACAAGGCTTATGTGGGAATGGAAGTAGTTCGCGCTATTACGGGCCAATTCCTTTAAGATGAGGACGCCAGCGTAACGTGGAGGTTCAGGGCCCTGGAGGAGCTCTACGGCTGCCGGCACTTCAAGATCCATGAACCCTTCTCCAAAGTCAGCTCCACCGATGGCAGCTATCTGCCCCAGAGTTTTTGAGGCCGCCAACATGATGTTAACATCATGGTTTGGAAGAAGTTGTTTCACATAATTGTAGAACCTGTAGAGGTATCGCTTGGATCCAACGATGTCTTCTCCATCGTTCTCCAAGAGATGATCTATATGGAATGATCAATGACCGCCATGGACGAACAAAAGACAGAGGCACACCAATTGCCAATAATCCTCCTAGTCTCTCAACGTTGTTCTGACTGTGCATGAGGTCGAATATTCGTTTGTTGATGTCGTCGTCCCACAGCTTCACTGCCGCGTCACTTGGCATTTCGACAACTGTCGTAGCAACCTGAAAGCCATTCAACACCACATAACTAGATCGTACAACGAGAGACACACGTAGCGACGTAAGTCGACCGCAGCCTGAAGGCGAGCTTCATGACTAGGATTTCGAAGTGCTTGGAAGATCTGGCCGAGGTTGTCTGTATGGATAGAAGTGATAGTCGATGCCATGCTCGTCACCGACGCTGACTCTGACGCGGGACAGGCTGATGCCTTGGATGAAGCTTACGAATGGAAGATCTGTTTTGGCAGGTTGTTTGTATCAGTTGAATCCAAAGGCCCCAGGCCTCCATATGTGGCAAGTCCGCCTGCAAGTCCATGCAAGAGGTAAATTCGCAGATCACTGCTTCACTTCAATAGACTGCCTATCATTATATGTTCGGATCAATTGTTCTGGAACTAGAGGCATCGACATAATCCAGTCCCCAACTTCATCTTCAAATCAGGAAATTGGTTACAAAAGGATAATGATAGATAATGGATAATGGATAATCTATCCTTTGTCAACCCCCTTTTCATGGTTATCTAGGATTATCTTTCACCAATTTCCTGATGACTTGATTTGTTCTATCTTCCGTCATGCTTGCCATTCGCGTTTCTCCATACAGATTCAGGTACTATCATTTGACCGGTGTTGCAAAATGACAGGGAGTTGCAAAACTGTGTCTAACTCATGCAACACCACAAATTTCAGCTCAAAATCGTACATATGAGACGGGATATGATAGATTAAGCTTCTTGTATTTTTTTGGAATGGAAGAACATGTCTTCAGCCTTCGGCATCTCGTTCATACATGATGATCAGGCATATTCAGTTACAAGTGTCAGGGCAGTATGTAGATCATAGAAGAAAAATACAAAAAAAATACTAGAGATTCTCTACATTACCGCCCAACTGACCGTCATCTTTTTGAGGCAACTGTAACTATTGTGAGAGACCGTGCAAGTCTCAAAGTCCATTGTGTATGAAGCGTGACATTGCTCAGCAGACTTGGCGGAGTGTGTTTCAGCTGCAACGGCAATGCCGGCAGTCTCACCAAAATTGAGCAACATTCCACTTGCAAGCCTGTGGCGGTGGCTTCGGCATGTCGGAGATTGATTTAGCATTGTGACAGGGCGTGACAGCGGATGGGAATTTTGCAACTCCCTGTCGATTTCACCTTCTGCACCGGCATCACTCTGGCAGCTTCAATACATCGTTTCTTTTTGTTACGTCTTGCTTTTGACATGTTTATCTACCATTCTATGTACTTTTTAATTTTATATCGATGACGAGTATCTATGTAATTGCAGATGGTGTTCACACCAGTCAAATGATAGTACGCGGGGAATGTCTGGCCCGTGGCGCTGTTCCCCCGACGGAGGGAAGCGGAGTCCCACTCGGCGGACCGGTGCCGGCCGTATGTGGCACGATGAATACGGGCAGCTCGCCGATGTCGGCCTGGTGGTCTAGTAGTATGATTCCTTGTTAGGGCTGAATATCGAGGAGGTCCCGGGTTCAATTCCCGGCCAGGCCCACATGTTGTTTTATTTTATCTGCCACCACCATCATGGCGAGCAACGTTTCCGGGCTCTTTATGTATGTCAAAAGCAATCGCCGACATCACAGGAAATGAAGTAGCAGCGCAATGCATCCCAAGACCGCCAGAATCAAATCAATCAATCAATTGCAAAGAAGGCTAATGAAACGGTCGATTGATTTGCCAGTGCCCATTCACTGGGACGCACGTATCTTTTTGCACGTCAAGCGGCCATCAGCTCCTCGGGCCTATGGCAGTCATACCAGAGTCATCTCCAGCTACGTTGACCTGACGAGTGGTTCTATTGAAGTGCGTGTTCCTTGATCAAGTACCTCGATCGGCTGACTTTGACGTACCGTTTTCTCTGCTGAAACGCCAGCTGGCAAGCTGCACCAAATATGTACTCATGACACGGAACGAGGCTTGATACCAACGGAGAACCGGGACACCTACCGACCACGTTGGGCCAGATAAGTGCATGTAAGTGTCGCTGCAAGGGTAAATCAATCTCGCGTAGAAGCGGTTGATGAATTTGCCAGTGGTGGAATTATGTAATCCCGAGGTTCCCGGAGCTCGGATCACGCGTCTGTGGTGGTGTCCGAGAAATTGCGGGTGTGTCGATTGCGCAGACGCCCGGAATGCTGATAAACGCGATTTTTCCAGGGGACGGACCTTGCCACCATCCCCCCTCCTTACCGTCATGCACGTCCCACCTCTAGATGACCACGGCCGTAATTGCTGCATTCCCTTGAAGCGTTTCCTCGCTTCCAACACGCCGACGCCGTCTACGACGAAGCAGACTTATCCAGCTAGCGACCCAGTCAGCCGATCCGTCAAACAAATCGACACCAAAGTCAATGAATTTATTGTTTGTGCAGTCATCATTCGGCTGCAGTATTCGCTGACGATGCTGCGTCCAACCACAGGCAGATGATATTCCCATATCTTTCGAGTCTTGCTGCGACTTCCACTCCAGTCCGAATAGGCAGAGCATCGACCCACCTCCCACCTACCCTGGAACCCTGCCTCTGTTCGATGCCAAGCAAGACTTTATGACAACTATCATTGCTACAATTGACACCATTGACCCCGCCCTGAGATCCCTAAGTCTCAGTATCCACGGTGGGTAGACATGCCATAAGAACCAAATCCATTATCGACGTTTGCGCAGATCACCCTGAACTCATGTTCGAGGAGCGGTGCGGTTCTACCACAATATTGCTGCATTTGACATAACCTGTCTGTCCAGTTATGCCCATGATACGCTAACGGAATTTATGGAAAGTCACGGTTTTACCGTAACTCGCCATTACTTGAGCCTCCAGACTGCATGGAAGGCCGAGTTCACCCACGGTAAGGGTGGAAGAACCATTGGCGTAAACGCCGAGATGGATGCATTACCCTTGATTGGCCATGCGTGTGGCCATAACCTGATCGCTGTGAGCGGCGTGGGGATAGCCGTCGCAATAAAGTCCGCATTGATAGCGCACAATGTCAGTGGGAAGGTCGTTCTACTTGGCACACCTGGTGAGTTTGAAGTGGTGGGAGTACACCGCATAACCTAAACACAAATTCGCCTAGGAGAAGAAGGTGGAGCCGGAAAGGCCATACTACTCGAGCGTGGCGGTTATAACGGGATGCACGCATGCCTCATGTCCGTGACAGCTTGTGCTACGAGTAAGATACTGACTTTCTTGCGTAGGTGCCATCCCTCCGCGGGATCCCCCAATTCTCTGTCTACCGGATCATGTCTAGCCATGCAGCCGATCGACGTTGAGTTTTTTGGTCACTCGTAAGTGGACCATGCAGGCTGTAGCCATCACTTCACGGACGCAAAATAGCGCACACGCCGGAAACGCCCCATGGGAAGGCGCGAACGCCCTCGACGCCGCATTCTTGGCGTACTCGAACGTCTCTGTACTGCGTCAGCAAATCAAACCTGACCACAGAGTTACCGGTGTCATTCAAGGTTGCAAAAGTGCCACGAACGGTGAGACGCCACAAAACAAAACCGAGTAATGAATGTGATAGATACGCCTTGACTCCATCAGTGATACCCGACTACGCCCACATGCATTGGCTTCTCCGTGCGCCTGATCGCGACCAGCTACAACACTTGAAGGAAAGGGTAGAAGCGTGCTTCAAGTGAGGCCTCTGATACGTTTTATGAAATGGTTTTGACGGAATGCAGGGGGGCAGGTATTGCCACCGGTTGCCGTCTCAAGATCACGCAAGGCATACCCTATCATGAGCTACGACAAAATGCCGTCTTGGGTACGTTGCTTGGACTCACGAGCCTGAAAATGCCTCAATGTTCCCCTTAGGCGACTATTTTTCGCGAGCGATGTGTTGTCATTTTGGAATGGATGCTCGGCAAGTCCCGTTCGGGGCTTCCACAGATTTTGTGCGTCCGTCCTTGGATACTGGTCCTGAGGCTACTGATCCACTACGACTTCCCTTTAGGGTAATGTCTCTTACGGCAAGTCCATCACCTGCAGGCACCCCCAAAAGTATACTGTAACTGATGAGACATTTTAGAGATACCGTCGCTACATCCGTCTTTCGGTGAGAAATAAAGGACCAACCTTATTTTGGACCTACAACTCATCTCTTCCCACGGGAACAGCAATCCCTACACAACCCCGCGGAGGGAATCACACACCAGAGTTTGCAGTGTCTGCGCGAAGCACGGAGGCCCACAAAGTCTGCATGTCAGTCACCAAGGGTCTCGCGTGGATAGGCTTTCTTGTTCTTGCTGACGATAAATTCTACGCCGAGGTAGGTCGTTCAACTCAACTTTGGCTGGTACCAATAATGTTTCTTGGACAGGTGAGGGACGAATATCAACGAACTCTTGGTACACCCAGTACACGATGAACTATATTCGATGTTGGTGTGTCATCTGATCGTGCTGTAACACTAGGGTTCAATACGCTGAGGTCTCCGTATGATTCTACCCAAATGGCAATGATTTCAGAATACGTGCGGATTAGGATGAGAGTGCATGTAAGTCAATGAGACCGAAATAGATCAAATGTGAAATGTGCAAGAGACTCGGTATCGTGGCTCATGAAGGCTGAGAAGCCTCTGCATCTCCTATCTGGTCCGCAGGTTCCTTCGGTGATGTATGTTTATGGTCTCTTCGCGCCCTTGCTTGAGCACGAAGTTGCTGGTGTTTTGACTTGCCAGCAGCAGCCTCGGCAACCACGCTGATCGTGGGAGTGTAAGGATCGGACTTCTTTAGAGCTATTGTTGCCTATGCGTACCGTTCAAGTTCTCGACGATCCTCATCGGACTCATCCGGCACCACGGTTTTGAAGATATGACCGATTATCATTAGACCCTTCAGATACTCTGTGAGAAACTGCACTGCCACTGTTTCCTTGTAACCATACCTTGGCCCGGTTAAAGAGCACTTGGTCAGAAACTTCGCGGTCTTTGAGGACATTGTCCACAACCTGGTGAAAGTTGATCAAAACCGCAAAATGATTCTCTAAGGGTATGTGTACCTCTCTTAGTACTTGAACAACCTCGAAACGGGTTCCCCGCCAAGAGGCAAGTAAAATCTGTAACGCGAGGTGATTCTACTGTACACAGAGTAGCAGGATGGTACGTACTTTCCCAGTCATATCTTCTTCCATCGCATGTAACACTTCTTCATTCACTTCACCTTTGGCTTGTAACCTTTCCATCTCCTGCATCAGCGATTGGACACTAAGACTGTTGTCCGAGCAGCATGGGATCTTGTGAGCATCTTCATCTTTGTGAGGTTGCTCAAACTTACGCGCTACCGATCACACCCCATGCATCTTTTGCCACATGTCCTTTTTCCTTCATCCGAGACCAAAAGCCCGCTCTGGGATGCTGTAAGCTTCGAGGGAGTAGAACATCGCGGTGACTCACAGCCCAAGGAATTTCTTCGACTTCAAGAACGAAGTAGCTTTCGTGCTATAGACGGTGCCAATGGCGTGTAGCAACTAAGCACCATGAACTGAATACACGCAGAATCTGGCAAAAGGATCGACCGACCTCGACACCAAAGCTCTCCAGTTTCAGATCCTCAGCCTCTAGTTTAATCTTATCCTGAAACGTCTTAGTTTCTGGGTCATCCTTCTCTCCGGGATGTTTAGCTTCGACAAATGGCCTGAGTCGTTCGATCAACTTCGCCGTCAGTACTTTCACGCGTTCTTCTAAAGCCTTTCTCCGCTCTTCTTCAAGTTCGTAGAGTTTCTTTCTTTGTTCTGGCGTCAACCTGCTGCGCTTCTTGGACGTGTGTAAATCCTTGTCTCTCTCCTGCACAGGTGATGTGGGAACGCTCTTTGATCCGTTTTTGGCGGGAGACGGGTCTGGGGACAGTGTGCGTTTTGCGGTGTCCTCATTACTGGTCGAGGCTGTGAGTGCGACTGCGGATGTATCGAGATGCTTCGCTTCCTGGCCGGGGGAATGATGTTCGGGTGCGGGAGTTGTGGGCCGTGTTGATGCTTTCTCCTGGGCTGGTGTAGGGGGTGGGATAATGCCTTCTTTTTCAAGTTCTTCGCGTTCTTCGTCGCTCGCCACTGTTTGTGCCACAGAAGTCATTTCTTTCATCAGGGAAATCTCCCCAATCTAGCATTTATTGAGACAATCAACAAACAAAATGCAGAGAAACAGAAGAACGCACGTAGTCCTTGAATCGTTCTCCACCAAAGACATTGGCGAAAAACATGGCGGCGTCTTCCATCTCGTTGGTTTCCTTGTCGGCCTATACCACATCACAAGGTATTCTTCAAGAAACCAGCGAATCTCCCTGCATGACAAGACTTACCATTGACTTTCCATTCTTATCGTACACCGTACGCAGATTCTGTCCGACGAGGTATCAGTTCGCTGAGTCCTAGAGTAGGCAGTAAACCGCCACCTACAGGATCGGACAGAACTTGATAAGCTTTGCTACGAACACGAGGTACACACGTTACCAGCTATGCCCCACCTTTATTTGATCTGATGGTCAACTTGCCTTATTTCTTTGAACTTCTCCTCCGCATCGGGAGAGGGGTTCTTGTCTGGGTGGTACTAACAGTGTGCAAAGCGAGAGGAGATATAAGGACTTTAATAGAAAGCAAATGAAATCAGAGCCACGACGAACCTTCATGGCTTGCTTCCGATATGCCTTCTTTAAATCTGTGTCGTTTACATCCACAGAGACACACAGCTACGGTTTTCAAGATATTCAGAGCACACAGAGCGAAATGGTCAGCGCGCTGGAAATGGCTGCGTGGAGGAGTGGCTACACACCAAGTCATAATATTCTGTTTCTACTGGCGCCATGGTGTCGGTGGATTGGCTGTGGCGCACAGTTGCAAGGCTTTAGCGTGTTGGTCCGCCGGGCGCTGTGGAGGACCTGGCGTGATATCGTCGCAAGGGATGTTGAAGTGAATGAACACTATGTAGAGTTGGTGCTGAAACGAAAGCGTGACAAACGCTGATTGTGTTTTGCCATTCACAGCCACAACAAGCATATAAAGGGTAACGTCAACTCTAGGAAAGTTATGGATTGATTCTGGGGACAAATTCTGGCTAGGAAGAATGGGCTACATCGAATAATATATCAAAGAATAGGTTAACGTGCGAGTTTGACAACGAGTCCTATGCGTGGATCTGGATAAAAAATGCAAGTGATAAAACAATCTAGACGTTTGGAAGAGATCAAAGAAGCTAGGACGACTGTTCGTCTATTGCAAGTACACTCGTAGAAAAACGGACCGCCTTTCGCGGTGTTGCTGGTCTCGTGCTATCGCTTGCGGATGAAGTAAAGGAACTGGTACGACCAAGCGAAGAGGGAAAACTAAGAGGACGGTAGCCAGGAATAAATTTTGACATGCGAGCTCGCAAGGACGATAATGAACGGGATGGCCCCTGTGTGAGAGGATTGCCCGAGGTGACCATGGAAGTTGATGGGGAAACGCCGGAAGATAAAAATGGCTGCTGCGATTGGGTAAGGGTAGAGGATGAAAGACTCGTTTTTTTCATAGAGGAGCGTGAGGGAGGGGGAGGAAGACTGTGGCGCGTGCGATACTGGGAGGAAGAAGTTGAGGTATCGTGATGGTCGGACGACACGCGGGGAAGGGACGGGTTTAGGCGTGGTGGAGGGGAGGGTATGGGATATCGCTGGAGAGGATTTGGGAGAGGTCTGAGATGGGGCGTGCGCGAGACATGGAGGCGCATTCAGATCTGCTGTATGGTCGGGCGAGAGTCGAGATAAGGTGAGGGGCT
>JBBPMO010000331.1:0-30220 GCA_038090315.1 Xanthoconium stramineum | reverse complement strand
ACGCCACATTGAGTCAACTCGCCACGGCCCTTGGCCGCCTGAGACGCAGAAGTTACTCCTGCTTCTACTCAGCTGGCTGATACGGATGCGTAATTTCAGTCAAGGCTGAGGGGGAGTAAGTATAAGGTCACTCACGTTCATAGCATGGGGGACTTGAGAGACATGGGCTCGTTTGAGAGGTGCATCGAGTTAGTATAAAAGGAATAGCGAACATGCGCGTAAGCAACTCGTTCCAGAATTCTTCCGAGTCGATTATTATCGAACAGAGATCAACTGGGACTTCAATTTTTGGGGTTGACATAGTTTACCCCATTCTTGTTCTTGGGCATCGTAGTCCAGCCTGGGCGAATTGCAAGGTCTCTTTTCCGGAGTAAGACGGAAGGCGAACAGAGGGTAATACGGCGGCGCAACTTGTGACGCAGAACCGCTAAGCAGAAGCTGCAGAGAACTCGAAGCGCAAGCGGGGCAAGACGGCACTGCGCCCATCGCTGGGAAGCAAGAGAAGTGACGCACAAGAAAGGTTGATGCCGATGCGGATGGCGCGGGGGAAGAGGCCCCAGCAGGGGCAAAGTCAGAACCAGAGGGAGACACCGCGATGGACGAGGACGACAATAGGGACGGTTGTGCAGAATCGAGTCATCGAGATCAGGATGCAGACTGGCGAGAGGATTCGCATTACGTTCCGAGGATCGGATGGTAGTCTGAACGAAAAGGTATATCCGGGCCAGCCTCGTGCTGCTAAAGCCACATGTAAATTAATTAAACCAGCTCTTGGACCTCGCCTCTCATAACCGGCTACTCGACAACTTGCCCTTTGGTCAGGGTAGAACCACTAACCATAGTCAACCCACCATAGAAGTCGTTAAGCCTGAAAGTAATGGCATTGATATAGGGTATGGTGGACTACAAGACAGATTGCATTGGGAAGGAAACTACTATATGGTAGCATGTAACATGTAACGATGGTGTGCCGTTCAGACTAATGGCCGTCGGGAGCTACGCCTACAGGACCAGAGTCAACTGGGGCCGGACGCTTCCGTTAAATAGAACCTACTAGATTCACTATTTTCGGCCCCGTTGTTATTGATGGTAAATCCAGGTGCATTGGAATCAATGTTGTTGATGATGTTGCAATTGACGCTCAAGTTAAGCCAATTGAAACTGGAGGTCGAGCCAGGGCTACTGGGTGAAGTAGATATACTACTTCTGCCAGATGACAACGCCTCGGAGTCAAACAGAGAACTTGCAGCTAAGACCCGATGTGACAGCAAACATTCGTTGGCAAATGGTTAAATGCAATATCATTGGCTTACCCGAGCTTTGCCCATCCAGACTGTTTGAGGAGGCGGCCGAATCTGCACATGAATTTCCAGTGGGTTCTAGAATGGATGCCACCTCCTGGGCGGCAGTGAGAGCTTCCTGGATGGCAGGAGCGTTCATCTCGGCTGCAGGTGGCAGAGGCACTACCAACCCCGAAATCCGTTGGTGCCTGCCGACAGCCCCACCTACGCTTGTTGATTGAGGGTGTCCATAATGCAACATAAACGGATCGTACTCCCAACTGAAGCGAGGTTCACTGTAGATACCAGATTTCTCTTTAACATTTCGGAGGTTAACTGTGTTCTTCATGAGTCGTATCTATCTGAAGAGTTGATGGAATAAGATACCCTTGTCGAATTCCAAAGCCCTCGGGCATCTTCACGAAATGCACGTTTTGCACGTTTGGTTGCTATAAGCTTGAACACGTTGAATATTGAACTGCTCTTCTCAAGGAGTTCAAGCTCCTTCTTCCGTCGGTTCATCCTGATGAAGCAAGCATTATTATTCGGAATAATCTATGTAAATGGTAGACTTACCGGTCGTACAGAGCCTTTGTTTCTCGAAGAAGGTCGCGATGGTTTTCTTCCAGACTTTTGCATAAATAAACAATTTGGACCATTTCGTTCAGTGTAGCTCGGAGAAACACTTCGCCTGCTTGCAAGGAATCCTTTGTAGTGATTTTCTCGAGTTGAATTGGTAGATTATAGTCCCCAACTAGCCCAAGGTCTGCCGGGATAAGAAGCACCGCCTGGGTGTTGTCGGATTGCATGATCAAGGGGGTACATTGGCCTGAGTAAAGTAGAACTTGTTCTTTAATGGGGGGGACCGTGTGGAAAAAATGCGCTCCAGCACCCTCCTACTTATGATCTTTCTTACCGCGTAAATACAACTCCGCGATAGCTTGAGTCTACGGGGTCCCATGAGGATCCATATTTGTGTGTGTTTGTTGCAAAATAATTGTAAGACTTATCCCTGCCAGTGCGTGACAAACGCTGGGACACACCCGCATCGCCAACAATGTCTGCGCGTTCAGGAAAGCAAGCAGCCGAAGAAACTGCAGCTAGTCGCCAACAAGCGCTGCTCACCCAGCTCGAACTTGCTGTTTTCGGTGACATGCCAACAAGCGAAGACGGCGAACTATCTGAACCCGAGCAATGGTGGTCCCAACATTACGATTGGTTAAAGGAAAGTGGATACCTCCTGAGACCTCGTTATGCCCCAGATTGGACGCCTTCTTGGCACGGAACTAACAAGAGTTGGGTTTTCTGTGAGGATGGTTATGTCGCACCTGTGGGTACTGTTGGACGAATTCTCGCGCCACTCATCTCATAGAGACTCATAGTACGCTACCAGGATTCTCGATGGTATCCGTGTTTCGGATGGCAAATACGTTGCGCTCAAGTTGATCAACAAGACGTATCACCCTCATGAGGTCGATATTGCCCGCTACTTCTCCTCGGAAGCGCAAGCTACCAGTGCTAACCACTGCGTTCCGGTTTATGACACTTTGCCAGTCCCTAATGAAGAGGACATGGTAGTTATTGTTATGCCACTGCTTCAAGAATATTTACGACCTCGTTTTGGCACTATCGGAGAGGCGGTAGAATGCTTTAGGCAACTATTCGAGGTGCGTCTTCGTACTGGTCCTCCAGCCAGTGGCTGACTCTTCATAGGGTCTTCATTTTATGCACAAGCACCGTGTTGCCCATCGGTAAGTCTCACCTCAATTGTTCGGGTGTTTATCTTTCGATTTAGTACCTTGTAGCGACTGTTCGTTCAGAAACATCATGATGGATCCAGATGGACTCTACCTTGACGCAGTTCACCCTGCCACTCCTTTGATGAAGCGCGACCTCTCTGGATTTGCACGCTTCAAGACTCGCACTGAACGACCTCCTAGATATTTCTTTATTGATTTCGGCTTATCACGTCGCTATGATGCTTCCATTGCCAAGCCTTTGGAAATCCCGATCTGGGGAGCTGACAAGGATGTCCCTGAGTTTCAGAACTCCAATGCCCCTTGTGATCCTTTCCCTACTGATGTCTTCTATGTCGGCAATACCATCAAAAAGGACTTTCTTGAGGTATGTTTTAAATTGTATGTCATGTACGTGTGACTCAGCATCACTCCAGTCAAAGCTCGGGTTTGACTTCATGAATCCTCTGATAAATGACATGGTTCAAATGGACCCTTCAAAGCGTCCCACAATGGATGAAGTTGTCCAACGATTTGCTGCCATCATAGCCGGCCTCGGCGCGCGGAAATTGCGGTCTCGTATTGTCAATAAAGGAGAAAACGTGTATCGTCGTGTGACCCGTGGCACCTTCCACTGGGTGCAACAAATAGGGTACATCGTGCGTGGTATTCCGGCTATACCTACATCGTCATGAATTCGGGACGTCGTTTTCATGCCGTATACGCTACTACCTATATTACGTTGTTGTATTTCATTGGTGGCATGTCCTTCTGAATATACTTAGATTATGAGAGGAATAGCCCAACCCTGATAAACGATACTTAGTCTTCGCAGAGTGGTTAAGGCAGAGGTCAGCGCTATCCAAGTTAATGTCTTGTCAACCTGGCTGCGCTATAATGAATAGCAGGTGAGCAAAACCGATACAATGGATGATATTATTCGTCACCCGGCCGCTGCCTGTGACATGGTTGGTAATAAAGGATGCCTGTCACAAATCCGCTGCTGTATTCTACTCGGCAGCCATTTTGAGTCGGTCTTGCCGCTGTGCTCCAGACTCGGAGCATTCGCTGGTGGTGGAAGACTTCTTACGCCCGCGCATGGAACAGGAACTCTCATTGAGCCGTATCTTCGAGCCGAATAACTCTGGTAAGTATGTAGTAACTGAGTTTATATAACCACTCCTGCCAGGATAACGAAGCTTGCCGTATTTCGGAGCCTGCAACAAGCCCATCGGTGCAGGTGACTGGGGTCTTCCAGAAAAGTAAATAACATTAAGTTAACAAGCGGTGAGTAAGTACAAAGTTTGCGGCGCATGTCATCTCTCAGATATCAACAAAACCCTTGATCAGTGGGTCGTTCTTTTGGGTCAGTTTTGCCATTTCCGGTTGTTGGAGTTGTTGTATTCGTCTCGCGTCGAGTTGGGAGCTGTGGCACAGTGCACGACACACTGCCTCACGGTCTTTGTCCATAATGACAGCGTGGCTACAGGTGAGAGCTTGGCAATTCGTATTTATGATGAACTAGAGGAGCCTGGCTCAGGCCTCAGTGCTGAGAATTGACGCCTTCGCGTCTCTGCCTATGTCGTAAAAAGTTTCGTGCCTGGGAACCACTAACTCGACCCCGGGCCCGATCATCGGATTTGTAAGTGGATACTTGATCTCGGCTCCTGCGATTTTGTGCAAAGTGAGGAGGCCTGGAGACGACGTTGTTGCCGAAACGAAGGTCGCGTTGACATCCCTGCCTTGCCGTACGATGCGACATACCTGGGAACCCAGGTTGAATAACTCGATTTGCATTACCTACTAGAGGAACTTGCAGCAAAACGGAAATTATTAGGCCTCGTCCAAGGTGATGGTCCACAGATTCCAAAATGATGTATCAGAAAACTATGTTGCATATGTGGGTATCAAGATCGTGGAGTGGGTATAGGCGTGACTCGTCTAGCGACAAACGAGACACACCGTATCCAATGTGAAACAGTACGAGAAACCCGTTCCAGCGCATCTTCCTCGTCATCCACAACCCGTGAGCGTAGTTTTTAGCTATTCAAACTCTGACGTATCTTATCAAACCAGATGATCACTTCCTCCATGGTGGGCCGCTTACTAGGATCAGCTTACATCATGTCTTGTGGCACTAGAGGTTCCATAAATTCGAATCCTCGTTTCCCCTGTTTGTTGAAATCAGTCGATCAGTCAAGCCAAAAGGTAAAAAATCAAACCTGGATAAAGTCCTTCTTGATCACATGTCCGATGTAAAAGACATCCGTTGGGAACGGGTTACAAGGCTCGTTCGAGTTTTGAAATTCTGGAACTTCCTTATTCTCCTCCCCAAATCGGAATTTCCCTGGGATCTCTCTCTGACGGATCATACTTCCGAGGAAGGCCAAAGTCAATTAAATAGTACTTTGGAGGACGCTGAGTGCGTGTAAAGTGTTGCACAAAACCGCATAATCTCTCTTGTACATGGGCTTCATGGGATGAAACGAGTCTGGATAAAGTTCGCTTGGGTCGAGCACGATGTTTCTGTTCATACAGTCTCTGTCACAGTGTGGGATCTCGTTTTGAAACTGTGGGTGGCGGGTCCATACAAATGCGCAACGTGATGTTGGTGCATGAACAAAAGTCCCTTCAAGGATGCACTTAGGAGACGGTTATGCGTGTATGAAAGGAAATACCCCAAACAATCAATGGAAACAGTCTATCGCTTCACTGAAGGTGTCGAAGTGCGGGTCAGCAAAGGCACGAAGCAAAGGCATAACCATGATGACAACGTCGCCGTCGTCTTGCAGAGTAATAACTTCATAAATTGGGACACAATGATTTGCGGCATGTAAGGCGAGTGTCCCGGAAGAGAAGTAGAGTCCAATGTCTACTTCGCACGGATGGATCGCTTTATTGATACGCTTCAAGGTGACATGTTTGCCATCCGAGTGACGAACAGCATCCATGATTTGTGCATACTTTGAAACCCTAAGTCATGACGTGCGTGATATACCATGTATAGAGTCTACCTACCGTCATTCGTTTGCTATCTTCGCAATCGGCTCCATGCTTCTTTTCGTCGTTTTTCCAGGATGTGACCCACCCTCCTCACCAAGGGGAAGACCGCGAAGCCTGGCAAAGAGCGAGGGAGATATTCGCATTCGGGAGCATCCAACGACCACCTCCTGAAGAGCTGGATAGCAGGGAAATCTGGTGGTGCCACCGCTATAAGCAACTTCTGAATGCTCGGCTCACTCATCGGTGGAAGAAAAGGTGTCTTGTCATCCAATGTCTGCTGATTCTCTGGCAAACCTCGGAAAACCGACACACTGGCATAGAGATGCTGGTTAGTCAGCCTCGCAAACCTGAAATGTATACGTGAGTTAGTTGGCTGTTGGCATGCGAGGGGAAGGACAATCGTCACCTGCCAGCGTGCCAGTGGTCTTCTTCGTTCTCCAAGAGACGTTGTTGAACCCCTAGATTAGTCATGACATATCGAGCAAACTTTTTGACCTGTAGCAATAATAATTCTTGTTGTTCGCTGGACGAACGATGTAGCGTGGTGGCAAACCTTGCTCGCCTTGAACAACCTCGTACGAAAGTAGGATCGGATAACAAGCTCGACCTCGGTCTGAGCATGCATAATCCGAAAGTGTTCTTCCTCGGAAGACGAAGGATCGGACCACAACAACTGGACGGTCTCAGGTTGTAAAGGCCTCATGTCACAAACCACGCTCAACGAGGACAGAAATATGTAGATCATCTCACCTACCTGGCGCTGTATATGATCGAGAACACGTCCTCCGCGATGGATAGAACACCTGGCGCGTGCCACTCGTTCATTCAGTGTCGGGTGAGCTGCTGGAGTGGTGTCTCTTCCTCCTCTTCCTCGAACGGGGGTGGTGCAGCCATCGGGACGACGTCGCCATCGCGTGGTGCGTTCCGGAGTCAGTTCTGGAAGGTGTTGTTGTCGCGACCGCCGAGCCTTGTGAAGAAGTCCTTGTCGTCGTCCATGGTAGAGACGCGTCGAATGTTGACCTCACGAAGGTGGGGATAAGAAATGACAAGTTGCACTTGCTAGGATGCGATTGATTTACGGCGCGTCCGTGATCGATATGTTTGTTGTCCACGTTCGCATACGAGTCGAGATACATGCCAAATGTTTATCACATTCACAAGAATTGATATGGTACACGACACGTCCACCACGACGCGACACAAGCTGGAGTGGTGCGTACAAGAAACATATATAGCGTCATTCTCCACCAACTTGCCACAGTTCACGTACTTGTTCGAAAGATGTTCAGTCCAGCCTGGGGGACGACGAATATATTGAGTGGCCGCCACATTAACCTGGCCCACCTTTCATGTTTTCGCTGAGGAACACGAGTCAGAACATGTGTATATATCTGGTGAATACACGTACATTTCATCTGGGCGGAGGTCCTCCAGGTTGTCCAGAGGTTGGTCGATCGGGGTCAACATTTCTGAGTGAGGGAAGCTGTGTGATGCAATGTACTGAGTAGGATCCGTAGTAGAACATACCCAGATCAAAAGATTGCTTGGCCATGCCCCAAGAGGCGTCCTGGCCCGCAAGTTTGCCATACATACCCCCTGAGCCACGTCGTCAACCTCAACCCCAGAAGAATTCCAACGCGTGTGCACCAGGTCCATGAAACCCGTGCCCCGGCGTGACGTCAAACACGATTCCGTTTATCGCAAACAAACTCTGTCCTTACCGTCGAAAGGCGCGAGCGCCTTTGGAGTTTACGCCTGAAACAGGACGGTAGGTGCATGGTATCTGGGCATCCGTGAGTAGCCTTGTTTGAACTCGTGTGGGACGGTTTTGGGGGACGAGATGGGCGGGAAGACAATCTTTTGGACGAAATAGAGAAGTGCGGTATTGACGGGCGTAGCAAAGTTGAGTGAGAGCGTTACGGCGTGGTCGTCACTGTTTGACTGGCGTCACGCGTGAGACTCGGGGCACCGTGATGAACCTCTATACATGTTTCATTGCCGTCGCCGGCGCGTTCAAGGTAAGTGCTGTATCCCCGTTATCAGTGGGTTTCTGGCCTCCCCACGGTGTCAGGGATGCCGAGCACGCGTATCCTTCTTTTCGTCGCGTTTCGGACATTCCTGCATACGCAGTCCTGTGGAACGACGACACACGGAGAAAACGGTTGGTCACGACCCTTGTGAAGACTGAGAGACGCAGAGCCAGACGCGGAAGAACTCCATTGAACTTGATGATGAAGTTGGTGAGTCTGTGTCATCCGACTCATTTGCATGGTTTGGACTCGAGCTCGTAACTCTGCGTTAGCTGGCCTTGCGCCGCTCGTGCGCATGAGTTCCCGCGGTATCTACACTGAAACAACAACCTACATCACTTTGCTGTGGTGACTGCTGTGCACATAGCGACAAGTTTATATGAAAGCGCTTCAGGTGCGCCCTTTCTGCAACTTCAGCACCTCAGTTTCTTTTCAGCGGTGATGTCCAATAGATCAAACCCAGGAGGAGAACAACCGGTGACTAGCAGATCGAACACAGGAGAGGAGCAATCGCATGAAGCTGTGACATTGCCATCTGGTTCCTCGATTGTAGGCTTCTAGTGGCCACACCATCGTTGACTGATCTATCCCCCAGGACAGTACGCCAACACCCAACCCTTCTCACCCCGACCACATACAGGAGCAAGAGCAAGATGAGCCTGTACTAGGAGTCCAGACACAGGATGAGTTATCCTTTTCAGCTATATCAATGAACGTGGACAAGGAGAATGTGAGTTTAGTGACCTAGCTGCTAGAACGTCAACTTACCTGTCCTCCAGGGCGGCCTACCATCACCCGGCGTCTCCCCCTCCGACCCCACGGAGGAGCAAGAGCAAGAGCAAGGGGAGACCCACGGATCAGCAGTCCGCCCACCGAGTGGAGACACATCATTTTACATACATGAGATCAAGAGTGTGGGTACCATAGCCGAGCTGCTAGACCACCGACTGATTTATCCCGCAGAACGATATAACATCACCCAACCTCACGCAAGAGCAAGGGCAAAAAGAGACTGGTGTACTAGGAGTACAGCCACATGATGGCTCGCCCTATTCGGATACATCAACGCGCGCGGACAAGGAGAATGTGGGTCTCGTGACCTAGCTGCTGGATCGCCCACTGACCTATCCCGCAGGATGGTGTATCACACGGCGTTTCCCACCCCCATCTCACGAAGGAACAAGAGCCAGAGGAAACTGCTGCAGCAGGACAGGTTTGGTCGTCCTAGGATCTGGGTGAGGGGCTACTCTATCGTTTCGGACACCTTGGGGATCAAGCAGACCTGGAGGAGGGGATACCGAGGCTGGGTGATGTTTGTGACGTCACTCCTGACGATCACCCTGACAAGCCTAGCCTTCTTCACAACCTCGGCAGCTCCTTCTTCACTCGTTTCAAGCGCCTCGGCCATCTCACCGACCTGGAGGACGCCATTTCGAGGCAGAGGGAAGCTGTTGAGCTCACTCATGACGGTCACCCTGACAAGCACAGCCGTCTTAACGACCTCGGGAACTCCTTCCTCACCCGTTTCGAGCGCCTTGGCCAGCTTAACGACCTGGAGGACGCCATTTTGAGGCACGGGGAAGCTGCTGATCTCACTACTGACGGTCACCCTCACAAACCCGGACTTTTTAACAACCTCGGCATCTCCTTGCTCACTCGTTTCGAGCGCCTCGGCCAGCTCAACGACCTGGCGGACGCCATTTTGAGGCAGAGGAAAGCTGTTGACCTCACTCCTGACGGTCATCCTGACAAGCTCAGCCTTCTTAACAGCCTGGGCGTCTCCCTTCGTATTCGTTTTCAGCGCCTCAGCCAGCTCAACGACCTGGAGGGCGCCATTTCGAGGCAAAGGAAAACTGTTGACATCACTCCTAACGGTCACCCTCACAAGCCCACCCTTCTTAACAGCCTCGGCGTCTCCTTCCTCGCTCGTTTCGAGTGCCTCGGCCAGCTCAACGACCTGGAGGACGCCATTTCGAGGCAGAGAGAAGCCGTTGACGTCACTCCTCGCGGTCACCCTCACAGACCCAGGTATCTTCACAGCCTCTGCAAGTCCACCCTCACTCGTTTCAGGCGCCTCGGCCACCTCAACGACCTGGAAGACGCCATTTCGAGGCAGAGGGAAGCTGTTGAGCTTACTCCTGACGATCACCCTGACAAGCCCAGCCGTCTTAACAACCTCGGCATCTCCTTCCTCGGTCGTTTCGTGCACCTCGGTCAGCTCAACAACTTGGAGGACGCCATTTCGAAGCAGAGGGAAGCTGTTGAGCTCACTCCCGACAGTCACCCTGACAAGCCCAGCCGTCTTAACAACCTCGCCATCTCCTTCTTCATTCGTTTCGAGCGCCTCGGCCGGCTCAACGACCTGGAGGACGCCATTTCGAGGCAGAGCGCAGCCGTTGACCTCACTCCTGACGGTCACCCTGACAGGCCCAGGCATCTTCAAAGCCTCGGCATCTCCTTCGAAACACGTTTTGAGCTCCTCGGCCAGCTCAGCGACCTGGAGGACGCCATTTCGAGGCAGAGGGCAGCTGTCGACCTCACTCCTGACGGTCACCCTGACAAGCCCGGCCGTCTTGACAACCTTGGCATCTCCTTCCTTAGTCGTTTCAAGCGCCTCGGCCAGTTCAACGACTTGGAGAACGCCATTTCGAGGCAGAGGGAAGCTGTTGAGCTCACTCCTGACGGTCACCCTAACAAGCCCGGCCGTCTTAACAACCTCGGGAACTCCTTCCTCACTCGTTTCGAGCGCCTCGGCCAGCTCAACGACCTGGAGGACGCCATTTCGAGGCAGAGGAAAGCTGTTTACCTCACTCCTGACGGTCACTCCGACAAACCCACCCTTCTTAACAACCTCGGCATCTCCTTCCTCACTTATTTCAAACGCCTCGGCCAGCTCGACGACCTGGAGGACGCCATTTCGAGGCAGAGGGAAGCTGTTGAGCTCACTCCTGACAGTCACCCTGAGAGGCCCAGCCGTCTTAACAACCTCGGTAACTCCTTCTTCACTCGCTTCGAGCGCCTCGGGCAGCTCAACGACCTGGAGGACGCCATTTCGAGGTACAGGGAAGCTGTTGACCTCACTCCTGACGGTCACCCCGACAAGCCCAGCCTTCTTAACAACCTCGGCATCTCCCTCGTCATTCATTTCGTGCGCCTCGGCCAGCTCAACGACCTGGAGGACGCCATTTCGAGGCAGAGGGAAGCTGTTGACATCACTCCTGACGGTCACCCTGATAAGCCCAAGCGTCTTAACAACCTCGGCGACTCCTTCCTCGCTCGTTTCAAGCTCCTCGGCCAGCTCAACGACCTGGAGGACGCCATTTCGAGGCAGAGGGAAGCTATTTACCTCACCCCTGACGGTCACCCTGACAAGCCCATCTATCTTAACAACCTCGGCGTCTCCTTCCTCATTCGTGTCGGGCACCTCGGCCAGCTCAACGACCTGGAGCACACCATTTCGATGCTGGGGCAAGCTGTTGAGCTCACTCCTGACGGTCACCCTGACAGGTCCGGCCGTCTTAACACCCTCGGCATATCCTTCCTCACTCGGTTCGAGCGCCTCGGCCATCTGAGCGACATGGAATACGCAATTTCACTATTTTTTCGTGCTGCTTCTGATCTCTTCGGTCCTGCTGCAGTTCGATTCCGCGCATCACAGAACTGGATTGCATGTGCTCGTGCCATCCGCCATCGTTCTCTTCTTCATGCATACTCTGTTTCAATAAACATCCTTCCTCAACTGGCATGGAATGGCCTCTCTTTCTCAGCCCGTTATACTGAACTCGCGCGAGGTGCTGATGTGGTGCGGGAGGCGGCAGCTGCTGCTTTAGAATCGGGTCTTCCGGAAACCGCAGTGGAGTGGCTCGAGCAGGCCCGCTCGATCGTATGGGGGGACCTTTTCCAACTTCGCAGCTCCTACGAAGACTTGTCGTTTTCTCATCCCGATCGTGCCTATAAACTTCGGGAACTGTCTGCCGCGTTAGAGTGTGCTACTACCTCTCACGAAAAATCATTGTCTGCCCTCTCCGAACCGACTCCAAGTGCGACAAGATCTTTGCAACAAGAGGCTGACAGGCATCGTGCGCTGGCGATTGAGCGAGATAAACTGCTCCAGGATATTCGAAAGTTGCCAGATTTCGAGCGATTCCTCCTCCAGAAAGACTTCTCTCAGCTTCGTGCCTCTGCTCATTCTGGGCCAGTCGTCATACTTAACGCTGCAAAGAGCCGCTGCGATGCGTTGATCGTTCTTCCCAACGTAAACCATGTCATTCATGTCCCACTCCCCCAATTCAGTCTGAAGCAATCTACCGGTCTCCAGAACACCCTGCAAGGCTTCTTTCGTCAATCGAGAGAGGGGAGACCTGCAGCATTGAAAAACGTCAGCTGGGAGTCGTTCCTATCTCCGTTGTGGAATTACGTGGTCAAACCCGTCCTGGATGCCCTGGGTTTCTCGGTACGTGATGTCATCCCGCTTGAGCTTAAAGCTCATCTGTTAATTTATCCGGAACAGACACCTGGAGACCTATCTCGCATCTTTTGGTGCCCGACAGGACCGTTCATGTTCCTCCCTATTCATGCAGCAGGTCTCTATGATACCGTGCGTCCACAATCTGGGGACAAAGTATTCGACTTTGTTGTTTCGTCATATACTCCTTCACTCAGCATTCTTGCACGCTCAGCCAATCACAACACAGTGGTTAGCCGTGAACTTCGTCTTCTTGCTGTCCGTCAACCGCCGTCGGATGGGCTACCCCCACTTCGAGGTGTAGTCACCGAGCTGGAATACTTGAAGGAGGTGATCAAGAATTCAACATGCATTACCCTCTTGGAATCCTCTGTTGGAACGGTCGAGGAAGTACTCGGATTGATGAAAGAGGTGGACTGGGTACATTTCGCATGTCATGGCATCCAAGATCCCACAAGTCCGACGAACAGTGGACTCTGTCTCGCCAACGAACGCCGGCTGACTGTATCTGACATTATCACCTTGTCGCGTTCTTGTGGTGGCCTCGCCTTTCTCTCTGCATGCCAGACAGCGACAGGTGACAAGGATCTCTCCGATGAGGCAATTCATGTTGCGGCAGGAATGCTGTTTGCGGGTTACAGTGGAGTCATTGGGACGATGTGGTCAATCAGCGATAAGCTTGCGCCGGAAGTCGCAAGCGATGTCTACGAGGAGCTGTTCCGGGACAACAAGCGGCCGGATTATCGGGAGGCCGCGCGAGCGTTGCACGAAGCCATAAAACGTGCTCGAGATCGTGGTGAGGCGTTCGTTGACTGGATTCCATTCATCCACTTAGGACTCTGAAAATATCTGAGAATGTCTAATCAGATTGAAATGTAATATATTCCTTGACCATACAATATATTATGACTTGATTGTCAGGTGAGGTTGATCGTCAGGCCGGCTTACAGGGTGATCGCCCCACTCAGGCTGGCCTTGGAGGTAGCACAGTCATACCCGCGCCTTATGGCCACTCAATCGCCCTGTCACCATTAGCACGATCAATCGGACAACACCTCGCCCGCCGACGTACTGCATTTTTTTTTAGCTTCGTTGTCGTCTGGCCCCGCCTTCGATTGATCCTCGTGTTGAAAGGGTGATGCGCCTCGTAGAATAGAGCAACATGCGGTGTATACCATCCCCTCAGTCTACTTAATCGCACCTCTGCCAGCAAGAGCCCGTACTGATCTCTTCCCCTCCTGAAGATGCATTACCCCGAAGTCGCTAGCGACGCTGCTATGGGTAAGTCCATCTCCGATTTGTCACATATCTACCTGTAAAACGCATTCCTAGATCCCAACGAGAGGCAACGACATTCCTTCGAACGTAGCCCCATTCGGTAAAAGGCCTCATGGCCAGTTATACATCGCCCGGGGTTTGCTCTGGGTGATTCACTCAATAATGACGATCTCGACCGAATACTGACGCGTCGAGTTCCCTAGGGCGAAGTGCATGAGTAGTCCGACGTCGTCCGTACACGTCTGGAATGGATATCACCCAGCCCCTGCAGATATCGGTTCCACGACTTGCACGTCCAGCCAAGGCGCACAGCTTTACGACAGCCATGACCGAAGCCACACCATATGTATCCATTGTGCACCATCGCCTCGTAATACGGACCATGCCTCTTACGTACCACCACAGGTTTTCGAGTACGAGGTACTGACGTGTGCCTCGACATTGCGATTCCAATTGGAGGCCCCACAGCCCCCCACGCCGGCTACGGAGTCGGTACAGTCGACCCCGCGCGGGCCTGCGCGCAGATATAGCGTGTCGACCGCGAGGATCACAAGTCCTCCACCGAGGACGTCGGGAATGCCTTCGCCGTTCTCGTGGCTTAGTTCTCCGCGAGACCTGCCCACGTGAGCTTCTTTTTCTACTACCACCACCTTGGACATTTGGACGCTCTTCTTCAACAGGGTTTTGCCCAGCGAGGGGGAAGAAACACCAGAACGACCCTCCGCCGTACACGAGCCCGAAAGACGGTTGGATTGAGGTGCCTAAATCCGTTGCCATCAGTGGCCGTGAAAGCGTCCAGTTTGAGTACTTAACGTATGTTTTTCTTGCGAATCGGGCCGTGAACGGACGTTCATGTAGGATTCTAGTCAGTCCAATTGCTTTGTCTTGATCGATGACACCCCTTCCGCGAGTTGTGTTCGTTCGTAATCACTTTCCAAGGCTCACCGGTCGCGGGTGTCGTTTAGATGCAATACTCGTGGGCCCAAACCCGAGCGGCTCTCTCAGGGTTTGTCGATAGACCGTCTTCAAACGTCAAATGGGATGGGCTGGACGTCAGGTTTTTGAATCACACACAGAGTAGTCCCTGTGTCAAGATAAAACTTATCCCCATTCCTGACGAGTGATGACCTCAGAGCAGGGATGAATCTGAGTGAGTATACAATTCCGTTACCATGTGGAGAGGTCAGTGAAGCTCGACTGGTACCAACGTTGTCTGTGACATTGACATGGTCTGCGGGCGAAAAGGCGACGACCGAAGGTAACCCAGGTGTTCGAAGGACTTTCACTAGTCAAGTTGAACTGTGCGCTCCGAGACCTGTCGTCTTCCTAATCGTCACGGACGGTGTTGCAAGTGAGCAATCTAAATATTCTTGCGATCAAGACCAAGACAGACCTAACTAATGGGACCAACTAGCTGACGCACAAGAGCTTCTCGACGCCATGGTCCGCTTTTGTCGGAAACTCGACGGAATATACGTGCCTTCGCACATGTTCCGTATTCACATATTGCAGATGGGCATCGACAGGAAAGCCATCAAGCCGCTCCACGATTTCCGTGATCGAATCACCCAACGGGACGGTGACAGAGTAGGTCGTTCTTTGCCGTGTCGTTTCTGCTGGTGGCGTTCATGTTTGGGGTTGATAGTGTATCCCCAACGTCGTCAGTTTCCACTGAGGAAGAGGGTGTCTCAACACCTAAATCATCCTCAAGCTTTTTCTCGCCTCGACATGTATTCCAGACGAAGAGGGTCCTGATCTGAGAGACAACCTGCAGAGGCGATAGCAGCGCAGTATGGGGAATTGGAGAAGATTAGAACGATGGGGACGAGGCGGAGATGATCGGCATCTACGTGAGACGCCATACGGACGTCAACCTGGAGGGACATCTAGGGTCGGGCAAGGTCGTGAATGACATTTTTATCCCTCGTGGGTAACCCCGCATACAGTATACGTATATTTGCCAACTGACGCGTTGTTGGCTAGCGATAAGTTGGATGGTGACAGGTGGCGGCGGCCGTTTGGAACTATGCTGTTCATGATTTCGTTTGGCAAGGAATGCATGCTATTTGCTAATTATGACGCTATACACTGGACCTGGACTGCGGAATAATCAACGTCACAGATCGCACACCATTAACAACAGCACAATCCCAGACGAGAAGACATCACTTTCCAGTAAGATGAGTGGGGGTGTGTAACATTAGGTCAGAACGATGACCTTTATGATGATGATGCGGCAATGTTGAATTTGGGGAACCTGGTGAACGAAGCAAAGATATCCACGCCGGTCATGAGCCGGTTTCTGTCCACCCTCGTGTTACCGTTTAGTCTGGTGAGGCGACCTGTGTATTCAAATAAAGGTTGATCAAACATCTGTCTTAGGACTCACCCGGAACGTGTCATCGCATCCGACCCGGTTCAAGCCGGGCGTATGCGTTGTGGTTGGCTGTTTGCCGAGCCCGCAAAACCCGCAAAAAGTACAGCACACCGCTCTCCATTCCGCACTCCCATTACGACCCACGTCCGGTCCTTAGACTACCCCACTTAGACCTCTTCTCTTCTTTACCATGGCACACCTGGCACCGTCTGGAAAGTGGGACGCAAGGTCAGTTGCTTTTTCACCCGGTTTCATTTTTTTCTTTTCTTGGTTCGGGCGCTAAACGTTCATCTTGCTAGATACCTTGGCCCCGTTCCTCATGACGCTTCCTACTACGCCAAGTGCATGCTCGGCGGTGCTCTTGCCTGCGGTACCACCCACGCCGGCATCACCCCCCTCGACGTGGCAAAATGCAACATGCAGGTACGCTCAAACTTGCACACTTCAACCACCATTTCTCAACTAAACCACGCTAGGTGAACCCCGCCAAATACAAAGGCCTCACCTCCGGTCTCGCCACCCTCCTCCGCGAGGAGGGTTCAACCGGTATCTGGAAAGGCTTCGGCCCCACCCTCGTCGGCTACAACCTCCAAGGCCTGTTCAAATACGGTCTCTACGAAGTCTTCAAGGACGCGTACATGAACCTAGCCGGCGAAGAGCTGTCGAACCAGTACAAGCCCGCCATCTGGCTCGCGGGTTCCGCCTCGGCCGAGGTCTTTGCCGACATTGCGCTCTGCCCGTTCGAGATGACCAAGGTCAAGATTCAGACGAGCCCGAGTGGCACGTTCCCCACTGCCTTTGGCGCTGCGCTCAGCGAGATGAGTAAAAACAAGATCGAGACGCGGTATCCCTTTGGTTCGCTCGTTCCTCTTTGGTCGCGTCAGGTCAGTGGTTGCAAACATGGTTGGACTCGTGGCTCAATCTGATCGCGTTGGCTTAGATCCCCTACACGATGGCCAAGTTCTTCTTCTTTGAAAAGATCGTGCAATTGTTCTACACGCACTACCTTACGGCGCCCAAGGAGACCTACTCCAAGACGACGCAGCTTGGTGTTACCTTTGCCTCTGGTTACCTCGCTGGTGTCGTTTGCGCTATCGTGTCACATCCTGCCGACTCGATCGTCTCGCTCATGGGCAAACCTAGCAACAAGGGCAAGGGCATTGGTCAGATCGCGTCGGAAACGGGTATGGTTGCTCTTGCCACCAAGGGTCTCGGTACCCGTGTGATCATGATTGGTACCTTAACTGGTGAGTATCCTTCATGAGTTCTGACGGTATGTCGGTCTGACGCGCGATTCAGGCTTCCAGTGGTGGATCTACGACACCTTCAAGGCAACGATGGGTCTCGGCACCACCGGTGGCAAGTAAACGACCACCCACGCTCGGTCCAACAGTCGTGTTTCTCCCCATCGCCGCACATGATAATACCTCACTCGCAGGATGAACTGTCTATATGCGATAGAGTTTTTTTGGTTTTTCTGACTAGACTAGATGGATATCACGACGTACGGGCATATTCGGACGTTTTTCCTTGTATATGCCAGGGATTCCATGTTTTACCTTTTTTTTTCTTTCAACCCATACATTCTTTGCCGGTCCTGCGATGCAATGGAGAACACGAACGTTTGACGACCGCATGTGTGTGGTTGAATGATAGGCAGAAATAACTGCCTGGCCAGGGCGCCGAAGGAACACATTTATATACTGTGGCGTGATACATGACGGGCTGCAAGGAGGTGATGTGACGTCTTGGCCCGCGGGAGCGAACGTACGGAACCTCTTCGCCGGTTGGGCATCCCATACATGGTCAGACTAGTCTGCCTGGCCAGCCAAGGTTCCATCAAGAAGGACTAGTCCCGACGGAGCGCCAGATGTTCAAGTCCGCTGTAAGACCTTGATCGGGTATGGTACAAGGCACCACCACATCTATGATGGAATTTCGGATACTTCATTCATCATACTGTGACAGAATCGTGATCGGACTTGGAGTCATGTCGCAGCGACAGCTCGAAATCTGATCACGTCAATAATACAGTAATGTCGCTCGAATATCGCTGAAGCATAAGCATAGGTATGTCATTCATGAAGGCTGTAATCCATTTGGTCAAGACCAGGGCGTCGCACATCATATGATCCCGAAGTCGCGGGTCCTTTTGGAGGAAAACGTCATTGGAAAATGGATGGCGGGTCGACGTCACCCGTTCAACGGCCCTGTCCGACGGGTTTGAGCAAGTCGAGCACCAAGATCCGGGACCGGCGCTAGGGGGATGAGTCAGCGTGGAGTACGATCCACGTCCAGGTGACCCGCTCGGCGGCAGGACTTTCCGAGGACGTGTGGGAGTTGAATTGTTATACCCGACATCCTTTCGCGGATCGCTTGGGTATTCCATTGAGCCCAAGGCAAGGCTGACTCGGAAGCGCGAGTTCGCCGTGTTTCAAAGGTTCGCTTTGCTGTAGACAACGGGTGCGTCCCTGCACGACGCAAGAGTCAAGACGTGGCACAACGTATAGCCTGTGTCGAGTATGTGGGTGTGGGTGTGGGTGTGCATGTAGAACGTACGCGCAGCATCGAATGAATTGAAAAAAAGCGAAGGGAAAAAAAAAAGACACATGACTCGAACGCGTGACGCGAGCGCCTCGGCTTGCACCCCTGCAATCGTGCGCGTCTCGGAGTCACTCTGATGAGCCGCTGAATAGTGAGAATGGCCGTGACTGTGCAAAGGGTTGAATTAGGTAAAGTTGGAACGTACTCGGCGTAGTGAAGAGCATCGCGCGCCACCCTGCTGACTCTTGAGTGTGATTCGCGAGAGTCGGACGGCCGAGGGCAACGCATAACGAGTCGTGACGTATGCACACGTCCCTTCAAGTTCTCCGTCTCTGACAAGCGTCACAGTGATGAGTCAGATCAGCCTTCCAAGTCGCAAGGCAACGTTCACAATGGATTCAGAATTTGGAAAGCGCACGACGTCACAGTGCATATGTGAATACGTGATGTGGTTCGTGAATCGTACGTGAATAGTGTGAATGTGTGATATGAAGGGAGTAATTACGGCCCTACCTCTCGATCGCGAGCCTATGGTGGTGCGTTACGTGCCAAAGCAAGGACGAAAGAGTCGCTTTGAAGTTTGGAGCTGGAAAACGCCACCGCCGTCCCGCCCGACGCGCACGGCGAAATCAGTATCCATATACACACGTCCCGAGCCTATTAGACCTGAATCGTTCGGTCACCTAGACAGTGACGCGGTGCGGTGCAGTGCGGTGGGGAAGGAACGCTGTACTTGTACGGTATCATGAGATGGTGTACTACGTACTATGTAGCGCTCTGAAAGGCACTTTGCAGGTTGTGGCAATGCTGCGCCCAGGGCCTGGGCTTGGCGTCAGAGCGTGAGCACAACATTAATATTCTTGTTCTTCTGTGCTTCAAAGTTCAATAATTCAGGGTCTAGTGACTGGCAAATGCTATGTATTGGACTGGAAGTGGACTTGGCAGGACGCAGAACGTCGTTGACGTCCGTTCCAGCGAGGACCCGGACCCGGGGGAATGACACTTTGTTCGTCTTCAAGTCGCCGTACCAATCCGGCGCCAATTCCAGCGGTCGCGAACGTGAACATAGACGCACCTGTCAAATGTGATCCGGACGGCGCGCCATTCACGTCACGGTCCGATATGATTCCCAGACTTTGCTGACAGATATCGATACGGTATGTACGGCGGGACCGTCCAGGCTCCGGCGCCCTTGTTTCCCGTTTCCTATCTTATCCAGGTCCCATCCTTTTCCTGGCGGCCTGCCGAGGGGCCGCCGCCATGCTCACGTTACTGTCTTGATGCGCAAAAGAGCCTAGCCTGAGTCCGAATCCGTCGATAGCGTGCGGTATCGAGGGTCTGACACTACAGGATAGGGTTCAAATTAACGTGATCCTATTCACGTGTACTGGTCCTACGTAGCACGACGGGCGCAGCAAGGCACCCATAGCAAGCCGTACTCGAAAAGAAGCACCACCCTACGTACAGTATCGATATCATCGCCTGATTCATAGGGCTGTACAGCGCACCTTAGATAATCGATAAACACCACGGGTTCGAATGCCGGGTCCATCATGTACCGTCCCGGCCGAACGATACGCAGGGAAAGCCGAGAGACGGATATGGGAATTGGGTGTCCTCGTGCTTGAAGTAAGCTTATTTGGCCAAGAAGCAAACGAACGCCGCCCTGACTCACAAGGACAAAAAAAGAGCAAGGAACCCGGCATGATGGATTGACCGGATAGCAATATATGATCAGTGGTGCACCCTCGTTATCGGAGGGGAGGGATGAGCAAAACATCTTGGAGCGCGTTCAGAATAAACGTGCAATATGTCCTTGGATGGTATGCGCGAACCCGGAGATAGGTAAACTCTGAAGTGAGACAAGGCACATTTGACTTTTGGATGGCGCGCTGGAGCTTGGTGGACGTGTGAAATGGTCTGGTGGCTGTTTAGGATGGAAGGGGGGGTTGACGACAGGTTTGATGGACTAGACCTTGGTATCGGCGATCTGGGGGCTTATCCGGATCGTGTAGATTTGAAACGAGTCATCGAACGTATGAAAGGCTGTTTGGGAATGCGTATCCTGTTGGAGCATAACTGAAAAGGCGTTCCCAGCAACCGTTGTATTGACCAAATATGTTGAACAATAGACGTAGTAGTTAGAGCGCGCATACTGGGAGGGCCGATCATTCACCGCCATTATTGAAACACCGAATCACGGGTATGAAAGGGGGGAGGGGGATTCTCAGCTTCGTGGAATGTGTGATGGACGTCAGCTGTGCCCCCATCATTGTCCTATTGCATTAATTGTCGATGTATTGTGATGGCCGTTCAATGGCACTTTGGAAGCCCTCGCCAACGTACTAATTATGAGTCGGCGCGAGACCGGTATTTGCAACGTGTACGCGAAAATTTTCAAGGGATCAGTGCCTCATGTCGTACGGAGGTGCAGCGTACGAGCAATCCGTCCGGTGTTGATCTGGAGGAATGGAATATCCTATCCTAATTCGGAGACGCACATCACCGTGTGAGCCTGAGCCTGTAGGTCCATGGAAAAGGACATCCCGAACCCACATGAATGTAGTGGGGAACCGAGACATTCGCTTCCCTGAAATGAGCTGTCCTGCTGATTAAATGTCGTTAGTGAGGTCCGTCGTTTTCCCCGCCAAAAAAGGAGGGTTGCCTCGTGTTCTTCACGTCAACATTGCCACTGACTTGGTACATACAAACAGTTCGTGATCGGAGTGCAATGGTACTGGATTACGGGCGCGAAGAACGACAAGGGTCGATAGGCAATCTGTTGGACACTGCCGTGCGGTCCATTATCCGATGCGATGAGCGGGACTGGGCCGGGATGGGGGGAGACCTGATATGGTGTGACTGGATCGGCTAGTGTCATAGTATTTGGCGGGCAGATCCGCTTGACGGTCCAACTGTGACGCCTCGTCATGGCGACGCCCGGAAAGATGGAGCAAGGAGGAAGGACTTGCGGTGACTCTCCTGCCTCAGCTACACGTGGAGGTGAGCCCGGACGTGGAGCCTCGATGGAGGGCTCTCTAACTGAGTGATATCACCCCGTGTTAGTTGTATCTACGGCAACTCATTGCTGTGCCCGGTTCACGTCAAATTCTTGTGGCTGCGTCGACCCTGCGTGAGATGTGAACATGTGAACATGTGAAGGGGTCAACGTAACAGAAATAAATATTAAACTTTGCTTTCTCTCTCGATGCAGGTTATAAAGCGCGCGCCGTCTCCGCCCTCCTCCTCCTCCCCAAGCCCGTCATGTATCCTTCCTACTCTCCCCTCTTTACTCTCGGCTTGCTTGCCGACCGCAGCCCTGTCGAGAACGACGACGCCTCTGCCATCTACTTTACGCTCAAGACCGGCAAGCGCGACACCGTCGAGCTCCGTTCCTTCCTCTACCTCGACCTCGCAGACAACAAGCGGCATGTGCCGTCCCACAGACGCAAGTTCTCCATTCTCTCCAAGTCCACGAGTTGGACATGCACCGCGGACGCAAAATCCGTCTATGACTTTGCGTACGTTCTGTACGTCATTGCGCTGCACCACGTTCTCACGTCCCCTCCCCTAGACGAACTGAAAAACCCATGATCACGTCTCCCACCCCTGTGGTTCCCGCACGCCGCCGCACGTCGAAAGAGTCACTGCGGACCATTCCCTCTCCAAAACCAGCTCCCTCTGCGACGTTGCCTGATCTCCCCACCGCCTCTGATCTCTGCCCTCTCCCGTCTCCGGCACCGCCTTCATTCAAGCAACGCCCAGCCTCGTCTATCGTCACTTCACCGCTTTCCCCTACTCCTCGCGTACGGCGTCCAGCCTCGCTGCGATCTGCATCCATCAGTTCTCATGATCGGAGAAAGGGTCGCATGGACGCCCTCGCCTGTCTCGAGGGTCGCTCGCGTGCACCCCACCGTGTTCCCCGCTCTGGTCTGCGAAATAACTTTATGAGCTTTAGCGACGACGAGGACGAAAAGTCGGCGACGCGCAAGCCATCCCCGCTCACCACGCCTGCGGTCCAAACTGAGGACCTCAGTGCCTTTGCGGACGTCGAGGACGAAGCGGACGCGGTCGTCCCCGTTGCTCGCAAGCGTGGGGCCGCGGAACAAGTGAAACCCGCCCGCCCAGCCAAGCCTGCACGCAAACGGCGGAGCACCCTCGAGAGCTGGTTTCCACTCAAGAGTTTCATCGACTTCAAGGAAGACGATCTGTCGTCTTGGAACTGGCGCAGCTTCATCGAGATCGGCGGTGTCGCATAGATGCTGCTACTGGTTGCGCTCTTTCACACTTGGACGTTTTTGCTTTTCCCGGGGCGGGCCCGCCGGTACATTTCGACCTTTCGTGTATTGTATACTTTTCATCATTCGGTATCATATTCCTTGGACCCGCCTTGTCAATGCTGCCTTTGTCCACCCCCATACGTACTTACCACGGACTCGATCATTCAACTTATTGTGTATTGCTCACGACGCCGTACCTTTATAACCCACTCTTTCCCTCTTAATACTCGCATGTCCAATCCCACATTGTACATTTTTATTTATTTTCTTGCACCATCAACATTAATCACTAATACCTCTTTCTTCTTTCATTCGTACTTCGCGGACACGCGATTTAATAGTGATACTGATGTGTAGTTGCCATCCCGTGCGTCGATGAAACACGGGAATTAAAATAAATGACAAGACCTTTTGGTGTATGATGAGCGCGATGACTCCGGAGTGTTACCACAGGATGAGCGTTACGCCAGGTGATGAATCGATGACGCCCGGGAGCTCAGAAATGATACCGCGACGCGATCAAACGCACGTGGCTCGCCGTTTTGGAGTGACTCTAGACCGGTTGTCGTCGTCATGCCCATCTTCATTTTGAATGCTGGAGCTGAGAAAAAAGAGAGAAAGTTCCCTCGCAAATTCCGCAGGCCTGGACGCCTTATCAAAGTTCGAGTACCCTGCCAGTCCTCGTCTCCCGACCCTTGAGCTCGGAGCACATAGGGAAGGGTCCAAAACATCCACGCTCACACTCCAGATCCGACCGATTCGGAGTACGGGTTGGGTGCGTCGGGAGCTCGGGCGCCGAGGCTTTTGCGCGAGCGTCGTTCTGACTGAATGCGTCTGAGTCAGGCGTTGTCGTTTTGACAGCGAGCCAAACCAAACTCCCGAGGTGGCATCTCGTCGTCTTGTCTCGTCTCGGTCGCGTGGCCCGCCCTCCTCATCCACGAAGTCGGTGTCTCTGAGGGTACGGTAACGCATGGCGTTGCCAGTCGTGTAAAACGTCGTCGCAAGTTATCGTATCGTGTATTCCATAAGTATGCAATAGTAACAGGTATGTAGACACGCGTTCCAGAGTCCATTCATCTAGAGGTAACCACCTAGAAGCAACGGGATGAAATAACCAACGATCGGCATCAACCAACAAGCATCCGTCAACATGGGGGTATCGTATCAGAACTCAGGACTCGGGAAGCAAGTATTCATTTCCAGTCGTCTGAATGGTCCGGTCACCAAACTTTATGACGAGCGCGGTCAGGGAAAAGGATGGAGCGGGTAACGAGGGCGGCAACGTCGCAACGCCCCAAGTCATGGATGATTGATATCATATCGTCCGTGAGGCGAGTTCGAAAGCTCCGAAGGGCAAGAGTAAGGACTTGGCGTCGCACACTGTCGTACATCGGCTCAGGCACGGTATTCCACCGAGAAAAAATGCAAAAAAAAAGTGTCGTAACCATTTTGACTTTGGGGCGGGGAAGTGAGGAAAGTGGGGCAACTATCGAGGACAGGGCCGGATCTTGGTCAATGGTCACCGTCCCAGGAACCGTCCGAGGAGTCCCGAGGTCGAAGCACTGTTGGGACTCGTCACCTCGTGCTGTACCTCGTAGTCATGATAGTAACGGTCCTGCGCATTTAGGGATTGCCGACGGAACGTCCCATGGGAGTGCTGTGGGGTACGAGGCGGTAAAGGTGGTGGGTACGACGTCGGCTGGAAGTATTGGGAACGGTATTTGCGGAGCGTAGGAGAATGGGGATGCGGAGGCGACGTGCTTCGTCTGGGCTGCGGCGGTACCTGCCTCACACGACCATCTTTGTCCTTGTCCTTTGCTTTGCCACGCTTGGACGTGTCCTTGTCTTTTTTCTTCCCACTGTCAGAGTCACGTCGCGTCGTCTGGTGTCTGTCGAGCGGCGTGCCGCGGGGCCGGAGCTCGGGCATGTCGATCTTGCTCAGATGGACTGTAAGGCTCTTGGGTGGAGAGTACTCTTTGTGCTTGCCCTTGCCAGCATCGTCATCCAAATTGATGATCCGGGGTCCTTTGGGGGAGGTCATGTCGTCCTTGGCATCATAGAGCACGTATTGGTGGAGATCCGGGTCACCTGTGTCCCGTACGTCATATGAGCGAGCAGTTTTGGACTTGGACAACTACTTACCAGCTTTATAGCGCAGCCGCTTGGTCTCCTCGACGACATGCAACACCTTGGGAACCTGATTCGCGTCCGAAGAACGCACGCTGATGAACAGCATCGCATCGTCCTATATAAAGCGTCGGATGAAGAAGCCGGTCATGAACGAGCAAGGAAACTCACCTGCAATAGCTGCGTGCAATGCTTGGCATAGTCCTTGATAGCGCCCTCCTCGAGAACGGTCACCTCGTTAACTTGTCCTCTACCCAGCTGTAACTCGGCGATGCGCTCGATTCCTTTCTTGGGGACTGGCTTTGGCGGCGGAGGGGGCGGGGCTGGTTCTGATTTGGATGTCTTACGAGAGGCGGGCGGCGTCGCAGGGGTGGAAGGCGTTGTGCTTGTGGTTGTCGCCACGTTGGGTTCGTGATACGTATCGCTCGCATCCTGGAAGGTCAAGAGCGCCGTCAAGATGACGATCTCGAGGCCCTTGCGGTCTTCAATGTCGAATCTAGTGGCAGAATTAACTCGTATCAGCAAACGTGCGCCTCGTCGGGTGAGAGCGTGAGACAAGAAGACGCACCGGTTGAGGTTGTAATCCAGAATCTGAACCGACGCCGTCCGAATCCGTCCAGGGGGCTCCTTGGTCACCGCAACGAGCACGGGTGGGTCCGGTTTTCGAATGATGAAGCATTCCTCGCGTTTCCATTCGAGTTCGTGTCTAGAGGGAGGGGTGTGTGAGCCGTCGTGCGATAAGCAAAGAAAGAAGGAAAGCGGGCGACGTACGTCTCCCATTTGAACGACCACCGAAAGGAAAGCGTGCCGGTGTACTTGAGCTCAACGACTTTGGAGGGATTGTAAAGCTCCAGGGTCTTGTGTTTGGTCGTTGCGCTGGGGGCAGTCGCACTCGCCAGCAGCGCTTCTGAGAGTGGATCTATTGGTGTCGTGAGCGACCCGATCAGCGTGAAGCTTGAAATGCGATCGTACCGGATACGTCGATGCGGTAGACTTGCTGTTGTGGGGAGACGACGCGACGTTTGCGGTAGTGGATCGTGCCAGAAGGGTCAGTGAGGTCGACCACGGTTCCAGCCGGGTACGACGGGTTCGGTGTAAGGAAGAGGGTGAACAAATTTTGGTCGAGGCTCATGAGGGATGCAGATAAGATACACGTTGTCAACGCTGGCCTTTAGTGGACGCGAATCAAGACGGCAGTGAACGATGGGCCCACTGCGGAAAACGCAGTAGACAAGCGATATCAATCTTGCGGTGCTGATTGGAATCTGCATCTCCTGTATTGTCTCGCCGCAACAACACCGCCAACGACTGGTTTGGCGATCAGGAAAGACGGGTATGCAGTGTAAGAAGTACGGATAAACTTTCGACCTGAGCCAGTGAATGATGAACACGTTCCATTAGGATGAGGACTCTGGCGCCGCCGAAACATGTTTGAAAATTCTTTTTGCGGATCCCCCATCGGAGAGCCCGACTCCTAACAGTCTGAGGACTATAAACCGTCCTAGGATGCGCTCTAGTTTTCCATGACCTGTTCAAGATGGTCCAGACGTACACGCTCATCATCTCGTACAGCATAGAGGGCATCTTTTATGGTGCGTGCTCATGCGGACAACTCCGGGTTCTCACCGACAACTAGAGATCCCAACAGGCATCAAGTGGGTCTCCTTATTCAATCCCTACAGAGCGCGAATCGTTGACAACGGTCTAGTTGTGTTCTATACGCCTTCTGCGTCTACACCATCGCAGGACAAAAATCCGTTTCTTTCAGGTCACTCTGACGACGCTCTTACACGGATTGCGTTGACTAACAATCCGTAGGCTGCTTTGCTTTGCCAACACCGTGCAGTTCCTGCTATGCACGATACAAACCATCCTCCATACCGTTCTCTACTTCATCTGGTTTACTGTCCTCACCGGCGACATTCAACCGTACCTCCATCATCCCAACATCTATATCTTGGGATCCATTGTGATCTTCAACATAAGCGTAAGCTTATTCGTTCTCGTTCCTCCTTTAGTCGCTCACTGGCTTTGTTCGTAGTTTATTATTGCAGGCTTCATATCGGTTTGTATACTTCAAATCCTCTGCCACTCACGCTAAACCGAGAGGAGTTCAATTAGATATGGCGCCTCTTTGTCTTGTACAACTATGAAGTCCTGGCTTGTATCCCCGCGGTGAGTCATCTCCGCTCTTGACCAGAGTAAGCCACTGACACCTGCTCAGTTCGTCATCTGGATTGCACAAATATGTGCGTAATTTCAATGTTTCGTGCATACCAGTGCTAAACACAACGTTAGGTACGAGCGGAATATCAATTCACATTTGCGCAACAACACCGATCGCCTCAGCAACGTTCAATCCCGTCAACATGTTGTTATGGGTCCTGATCACAGTGCTCAACCTCTGCGTCGCCATCCCAATCTCCATTCGCCTTTGTATCGCGCAAAAGAAAACACACGCCGTCCTGAGCTCCTCCCCATACAAATCCATCGCCATCGTCTTGGTAGAATGTGGCGCATTGATCACTGCGTGCACCATGACGATGATGATTCTCTACGCTACTTCATATCCCTACGCTCTCGTTAATAATGGGATCGCGACCAAGGTTGCGGTGTGTCTATTTTGTCGATGGGGGTCCTATTTTGCAGACTGATCGTTTTGCCTTCAAGGTTGCGTCCCAGTACCTCGTCATCGCACGACATGCACTGTTGACTCTGCATCAGGATCGTGGCCCGTCCATTGCTACTGTGCCCCCGCGCGAGGTCAGCGTAGGGCGGACGGAGTCCACTCGCGTCGATTCACCTAGGCAGTCTGTAAAAACGAAAACCATCTCGTTTTCGCAGTCATCAAAGTCGCAGGACGATGAAAGTTGGCGGCTGAAGGATGCGATATGATGACATGCCAGTGACTGTGATGTGGTTCTCTCCCATTACTCTTACGTACCATTCTGTCTCGCTCAATGTATAAGTTTAATCAGCTGTTAACTCGGAAGATGGATCGGGGTATCAGCGACTGCCTCGTTTATGATAGTTTCAGGAGGTTGTGCTACTGTGTTTGGAGAGTCTCAGATGCAGTGCCGCTCAAACTGAGACTTTGAGCGAACAGGACCGTCGGGCCCATTGCAAACATGTGTGAGTCACCCGTTTTTCCTCGGGTTCCGGGTTTGAAATTGGTTGACACGGAGGAAGCAGTGTTGCTCTTGTGCCATGTCAAATTGAAACTCGGACAGGGGGTGGCTTAGCCAGTGGTGATACTTGTCCGACTTCACAAGTTCATCATCAACACCACGGCCTGCGAGCTGCTCGCTTGCCGCCACGCAGAACCAACATCGGCATTCGTTTCGACGACACCCTCAAAACACACAGGATATATGTTTTACTTGCTAAACAATCATGGTCCAGACGCTGTCGCAAATGTATTTCCTTTTGACTAGCTTTTCGGTCGTCTTTATGGGTGCGTGCCCGCGTGCTATGCGTTCCTAGTTCCCGCTGACGATGCGTTCGTATAGGTATGAAGTAGGCCACGTCATATTTTACGCGAGGACAGCGCAACGTTGACATACGACCACGCAGCTGTATCTTGTTTTTCTTTTGCGTCTACGTGCTATGGGGTCAAAAATCCAAAACCCGCAGGTTAGCCGTCGATTTTAGGCTAGTCGTCCCGCGTTCGTTTCACGGAGTCACTTCTAGACTCCTTTTAGCCTCGAGCACCGTGCAGTTCTCCCTGTGCCTTGCACAAACGACCCTGTTTGTCGTCTGCATCAGTACTGCATTCACCGTCTACCCCGATGGTGCTGATAAATACTTTCAACAACTCAGCAAGTACGCTTTACCATGTTATACTATATACATCATCAATGCAAGTCCCCTTATTCCCGTCGTTCATTGCAGTGTTGATTGACGTTGCTGCTCATGCCCGACAGAACGTTATCGAAGGACTTTTACTGGTTCGTCTTATCTCCTTCCTACCACTCGACTCACGACGAGCAATCTAACAAAGGTCTGGCGTATTTACGTTTTATACAACTACGACATCAAGATGTGTATCCCCACGGTGTGTTTCTCGATTGTGCAAAGTCACAATGTCCCTTAGCACCCGCATTCAGACCTTCCTGTTAGCCTTGCAAGTCGGTGAGTGACTTGACTTTCCCAGCCCCCAGCCTTATTGATCCGCGTGTCATCGATTCATCTTTATTCCAGGGTTCGGTGGGGCCACTGCCAAAGGCGCCGCGACATCACACGTCGACGAGAACCGCCTGCACGTCTTCAGCCTTATCACGTGGTCGCTCATCGTCGCCGTCAACGTCTCCGCCACGATCCTCATCTCTGTCCGCCTCTGGATCGTCCGCCAAAAAGCCAAAGCCATCTTGAGCGTGTCCAAATACAAATCCACCATCCTCGTCGTCATCGAGTGCGGGGCGCTCGTGACGATATGTACGGCCGCGATGCTGATTCTGCATGTGGTGCAACGGCCGGTGGGGATTACGGGGTTGGGGGTGACGACGCAGGTCGCGGTGAGTGGCGCGTTCTTTGGTTTTTTGGGGATCGTTGGGTGACCGAGCGAGCGAGTGCATTGTGGGGACAGACGATGGCGCCGCTTCTCATCATCGCACGGCATGGGATATTGAGCCGCCGGGACGACCGTGGGACGCCTGTGATCCAGATACCCCTTCGGATCAGCGTCATGCGCACCGAGGATACGCGCGTGGACACGCCCGTAGAGTTTGGTCGAAAAAACCGGGCTATGGTTCCGGAACCTCCTTTGTCTGTTTTTCCCGAGGGCGATCATCCGAAACCGTTTTGTGATGCGTGAGGGGGTAGGGTCGATAGGGGGTGAGGACCCGGGAATTATTTAACTCGCTTTCGGTAGCACGGTGGGAACTTGATGTGCGTCATGGCCAGGTAATAAATGTCATTCATGATGCGTGCCCTTTTGCTTGCGTCCTCGAATCGGGCGTCATCAGAAAAGGTAGAAGCGTTCATTCGAGTTCTCCTGGAATACGGAAGCGTCCCTACAACATGTGTAACACTGATAGAAAGTGAGTCATCGTCCGCAGCGTGGATATAGAGGCAATATAATCAAAGACAGTGCAAGAAGAG
>JBBPMO010000330.1:0-30302 GCA_038090315.1 Xanthoconium stramineum | reverse complement strand
TAGTGGCTGGTTCTTGAAGAGTCCGTCCGTTTGGATCTACTCAACCAGATATAATAACATGAGCTTGGTGGCGAGTTTTGAGATCAGAGTCGATTTGGATCCGACACAAGGGGGGATCTGAAGGAGTGTAGGAAAGGTGATCTGGGATGAATGTCAAGCCAAACTTGATAGACGCCTTGATTCTGTTATATAACTCGTTGTCATGTCCCTCTGGTGAAGTAATACCACGAAACCACTTTCACGACTAAGGAGGGGAGGCGTTGTGGTGATGTGCATTGCCAACGTATGCGTAAGATATAAGAACCTACATGATGCGATACATGAACCGGACCAGTCCACAGTAAGGTCCGTTCTAGCCTGACGCTCTTGATCCACCAAAACACCTCTCCTCGACGATACAACCCATCAAGAGAATCAACGTTAACGCGGTAACACCTGTTGGTCTTGTAAAACCCCACTCACTGTTAACTCGACCACCGATCGGAATGACGGAAAACTTGGAATCCATTTAAATTTGGAGTTTGGGCCGACAGAGATGACTTCTTAGATGAGTTGATGAGAGGTCCCGGCCCCGGGGGATGCAACGAAGGTGCGCAGCCTGTTGCGACATGATTGAGCGGACATCGACGCACTCGAATGACCAACTCCTCCCGAGACTGTAGTGAGGTGCGGACTCAGTCAACTCGTTGATTTGGATCACTGATAGTAGAAACGCCCACTTTGGAGAAGTTTGACCTCCTGAACAATAGCATGATGCCTGTCCAGAGACTTCGTGAGCTTACACTGTTACATAGTCGGATACACAACCTGAAACGAACCTTTCTATTGTCCCGGCAGATTTCTGTGAGACACCGCGGGCAATTTAGTCGAGACAAGAGAAGAGTATTCTTTGCAGGAGCTACGACCCCATTGTCCACCCCATGATGTTTGACTTGCAAATGTCATTCGGCCGCGGGAGTCGAGACTAAAGGGAAAGGCTTCTCGCCGCTCCTAAGCATTACATGGTAACTGTTAACGCGTCTTGGACTCCAGCATCTATTAGAAAAAAATGCAGTTTACCAAGGCGAATTTGGAGAAGGTACTTTAGCCATTGTCGTGCTCGGTGTACTGGTTGGTGAAGCGACAGTTGTCAATACTCCATTGTGATGTCCCGCACGACGACACCGAGTAGGACTGGAACAGTGTATACGCTGGCAAGTAGCAAGTAGAGTCCGAATTCGTTGCAAGGTACACGTTAGTTGTCAATTTCAAGCATTCGAAGGGGCCACGGCGAAAAGTTTGGAACATGGTGGTGATCAGAGAGCTTCGTTCGATCGCCGCTCCAACTTGGTTCAGTTCCACGTAGACCGTCGACGACACGATGCTGCTTCTTCTCGTGCGTTATTCTTCTAGTGGTGTGTACTTACACCGTTTGTTCTTACAGACACCACTGGTAAACCTGGAGCAAGTCTGGGTGCAGTGTATCCCAAATATCTTGACACACTCGTGCTGATGAATCTCAGGTCCATGGTCATCTAATGTTGGGTCTTTCGAAGGGCGCGAGACACAACACTCGGGCGGACATTGTCAGTGGACATTGATTGTCGTATGTGGCGCCGGATAATGTCTAACAACTGTCGACTCGACAATTACGGCTTTATCACAAACCTCGCTCTTATGCAACATGCTAGTAACACATAATAAACATTCATTAGTGAATAGTACAGTAAAGACGAGAGCTGACGGTAAACAAACAGTGATGATGCAGCCACAGTTCGAGGTTGAACATAAGACATGACAGCGAAAAAACAGCAAGACAGCGAAGCAACGACGTACGAATAGCGAAGAGTAAGATGGTAGAAGTCCATACCAACATCATAATATCTCGATGACATCAGCATGGATATCCCTAATGAAGCTGACCTGGTGTCCAATGCCTGGAAGAATGATTTCGTGCTCCGTAGCAACGCGCTTGAACTCTCCATTGGGTTGTTGCTGGAGCAACAATGTATGGAATGGCTGTATCATCCTCATCCTCATCCTCGTCTTCATCCGCTGCGCCTCCCCAGCTAAAACCATCTAGTGGATCACGCAAATTACGGATCCATGGATGTACGAAAACGAGTTTCCGTGCCTCTCTCGGTGAGAGCTTGTCCGCTGTCCGGAATTCCACATTACCGATCCCTGATACTCGGGCACCATATGAATATTCATGACCATCACAGAAATCTTATAAGCCAAGTTTTTTGACTGGGAAGATGAGGCACGGGAGATGAACTTGACGGTTGGCAAACCGTGCTGGAGGTAGACGAGTTATCCGGTCATGGACCAGTATGGCATCCGTCTGAGATAATGAATCCCTCAACGTTGCAACGTGAGCTGCCATATTAGCCTCCTCGACGACAGGCGAAGTACTAGGTGGTCTGTGATAGACTGAAAGGGAGGCGGGAAGGCAACTGTTATAAGGGGAAGACCTGCCAATCCAATCAAGTACCGTTACCTCGCCGGAACGAGCCACAACCTCTTCCAGTAGATGTCCTAGTGCAGCATATCCTTCTCCGTAATCCGGGCGGATATCGCTCTTGAAATTACCAATGAGTGAGTATGCAACGTCTTCTTCCACTGTGGCCTTGCGCATCGATGCGATTCGCAATCTCTCACGGACGCTGAGATCGTCAGGGTTGAAAGAAAGAAAGGTTTCCCGGGAGATCCTCATGGCGTCTGCGAGTTCCTGCATGATCCTAGGCGAGTCTTTGTGATTGGAATGGGTATCTCCGAGGTATAGCGTCCAATCACGATTGTAGAATCGAATCGCCGTAGCCGCGAGGAGTTCCTGCCCGGTCCAGGCGCGCGTCATCCAGATGCTGTCTGTGAGATCGCCAAGGACGGATGGCGACGCTACGTCCACAAGATGTACGAGCGGATGCTTCGTACCACTTGTACATCATCTTGAGCAACTGGTTCAACACGGTGCTGATCGTCTTGTCGATGCAAGAAGCATCACACCATGCCCACCGATATCCGTCGTCGCGAACCACCTCGCAGAATTTGCGTAATTTCTCATTTCCAGGCGACGAACCCAGCTGCCAGACCGAGCCGGCCAGATTGACGTCCTTGAACAAAGCCTCCGTCTTCCCCCACACATGCGAGAGCGTCACATATTGGAAATATTCTTCCACCACTCGCTGGATGCGTTCGTGGTCCAACCGCTCCGTCATGGAAGAAACGAGTTCTTTAAATTGCTGTTCTGATTTGAATGTGCCCCTTCGTTTCGGTCCGTCACAGAGACAACCACTTTTGACGTCGATGAGCACGAGTGGGCATATTCGGAAGACCTCGCTGATGGAGGAGTCGACGACAGTCTCTGACTGGGAAGGTGGAACATATCTTTTGCGCAATTCTGGGAAATTATAAGTCGCAACGTTATTTTCATGTCAAGTGACACTCACGACGGGCATCTGGGTCGGATGACTGCTCAAGAAGAGAAAACATGTGGGTATACGCGTCCACCGCTCCATGATAGCGTTGCAAAGCGTGCAACGCCACATATTTTCGCTCGTATCCGTCTGGATCGGAAGGATCTAGTTTGATGGCCTGCGTTGGCTGAATTCAGAGTCATCCAACACAAAGAGTTAAGAAGTACCTCATTTGCGTCCTTCAACGCATCCTCCCACAACTCCAGATTTCCTCGAGCAGTGCTTCGCTTCACGAAGAGACCGACAGATTTTGATGGATTCAGGGACAACGCAGCAGAGTGATGTGCGACTGCGCACTTCGAATCCAGTGACATTGCTGCTACATCACCGTTGGTTTCGAACGTCGCGATGCACCCATGGGCGGTATCGGGATCGAAGGAAAACTAGGACGTGTTAGATTCGACAGCATCGACAAATCGGTCACTTACATTTACTGTCAAGTACGAGACAGGAAGGATGTCACGTAGATTCCGCAAGGTAACCTTCCCATTCTCCTCCCCGGTCGCAATCTGGTCGTCATCTGGAGAAAGGGCAATCCACCAAGCGTTGCTTGTGTGTTTGATAACAGTGCCGATTTGCTGGTGCGTAGATGTGTCCCAAAACGAGAGTGATTTGTGTGCGGCAACGACAGCAAATTTTTGGTTGCGTGATAGAACGACAGAACCACGCCATCCACCACCAGGAACGGACCATTCTTTGAGCAAAGATCCTGAGGACGTGTCGAATTGCTTGACTCGGCTGTATGAGGCAGCAAAGAGCTGACGACCGTCCAATGTCCAGGCGAGCGATGTCATGGATCGGCTTTTCATAAAGGGGATATCGAAGAGCAGCTGGCCACATTCGCTGTCGTAGATGCGAATCGACTTGACTGTCTTCTCATCATCTTTGTTTTTTGCGGCGGTTGCGGTTGCGACGCGGTCGCCGTTGGGAGAGAATCGCACCGCCACAACCCAATTTTCGTGCTGGAGTGGACCGACGAGCCGCTCTCCTGTAGTGATGTTCCAGATGCACGCCGTCTTGTCAGATGAGCACGTCGCCAGTTTGGTCGAGTCTGGTGAAATGTCCACCCCAAACACGGAGTCTGCGTGACCTTTGATCTCGAGGACCTTTGCGTGGGTCCGTGCATCCCAGACCCTTACGTCGGTCTTTCCATCGTTCAAGTTCAACCGGCTGAGTCCAGCCACCAGCCACTTCCCATCCGGCGACAGCGCGGCAGCATAGACTTCTGCCCCTTCGACTCGAATTAGTTCGCTGACCTCTTGTCCGTCATCCACTTGCCATCGCCGAATCACACCTTCACCACCACCACTCAACACCTGCTTGCCTTCCTCGGCAAACAGGACTGAATATATTATTTTTTTGCTGCTGTTGATTTCAACTACCCTCGGACGGTCTAGAAGTCGATGGGTGGTCATTACAGGTGTTCGTGAACAACTAGTGCGTACTTTTTTCGGTTGACTCCATAACCATTCTCGAGGCACAGGACAGGAGGAGACTTGGTGGGAGTACAAGGTCAAGGGGCACGAGATACGCCGGGCCGCGGCGCATGTATGTATGCACGCTTTCCTCTTATCGATATGGATCAGCTCACACAGCCACTTCGTGTTCCTGGCCCGCCTCCAGTCGCACGAGAGGCCCGGTCGATAAACGCAACAAAGCTGAGATTCTATTGCCAGTATGTCGTCTTTGAACTACCCGATTCAATCATTTACTACGAGTGTTCCCCACACTCAGAGCTATACCATGATCGACCCGAGTCAGTTTCTCTGCGTGTTAGCCATGCTTCTTAACATACTCGATTGCGACACCTGCATAGATGGTACCCGTTCTTTATCCGTTGTTTTGGTTCCATAGCCCTCATTAACATTGCCGGAGTCTAAGTACATTTATTGCATCCCCTCGACATGCAACACAGCTGATCACGTCCGGCCTGAAGTCTCTGGGGACAATAATACATGATTCCATTTGTTTAGTCCCAGTCCGAGAGCCTTCTTCTACTCGCTCCACTGATGACTTCAGTCTGTTTCGACAATTATTTCCTTCCTCACCGTTTCGCTTCCTCTCCCACTTCCACGCATAGTTAATAACGTTCAAGTCAAGTCAAGGTTGTGTTCGAGAAGTTAGGGTCGACGACCCCTGATGCAGTGAGTTGACAAGGGTGATCAATCAATCTGCGAGTACCAACTTTGCGATGTACCCATAGACCCATAAATACAAGACAACAAGGTCTTGCCTGCACCTGTTCGCGGAAAGGTTTCTCGATGGCCAACGTCAGACTCGGAGATGGCGTAAAGTGCCTCTTGAATGTCGGTATGCCGTTCGTGAAAAGGCAAAGAACTTGGTGAATCAACCGAGCATCATCCCATTCTCGTCCCTACGTCAACGATAGCCCACAAGCGATGAGACATGCCGCATAGAGTGGAATGGTTGGGCCCATGAGTAACAATTCCATTGGTATTGACGAAGCACATCTCTGTCGACGGTGAGGATAGAGCATGCAAATGGGACCTCTGCTCAATTCACTTGCGAAGCAAACGTTGGTCCAACCTCAAGGCTTCATGTTCGCGTCCAGGTCTGGAAATCGGTGGTATCGTGGCCAATTCAGATTTACCGACCGCCGACGCACAGCGACGATGGCGGCGAGGTTTACGGATTAGGGGGAGGGTTGGATAAGAAGCAGGGGAAGGGTGATCTTGGGATAGAGGTCAAATCGAGGACGATGGTCCCCTCGATGTTCGCGAGTTTCGCGAGTGATCTACAACAACATACGCATTATATGCAATGATTGATCTGCGTACGGGAAATATAAGCCTCTCGACTTTGAGGCATGCGGCCAAGTGTAGCCACTAGCGAGGCCAACGGGTTTCTAGGACACGATTTCTTGTCCAAGTAACAAGAGTTCAACTCGACATTGACGACGATCGCAAAAGGGAGGGAGTCGGGTATGCAGGAGTGGGAGGGTGTGAAAGAGGGATCAGGTACGAGCGAGGGGGGGGATAAAGGCAAAGGTAAGTTGGATGCGCATAGTGGGTTTGTTGCTGTGAACGATCGAACGGAAGGGAAAGATAAGAGAATGGGTGGTTCGGGTGGGAATGACGAAGATTGTTCCAATGATCACGTGACCCGACACCTCACACTTCAAACTTGCCGAGCTTGTCAAATGTTGACTCTCGACAACCACACCCGAATGCCGCCCACCAAAGCCGCCGGTTTGACCCGGAGAACGACCCCATAGAAGCCCACGACGATACAAGACGACCTCACCACGAAACTGGCCTACACTTCTCGGGATCATCGCGTCACCCTTTATAACCCCTCTCTGCGTGCATGATGCACCGCCAACTTTCGTTATATCACCCGTCCCATGTCTATCGTCAACCTTGCCAAGATCAAGAAGGTGGCACTGCTCGACGATGACCAAATCACGAGCATCTCTGTACCCAGTGCGCCATCTGCCAATGTCCAACCTGACGAGGCAGTCAACCCTGTCACGTCGAGCATCGCCCAACAGGAGAAAGAGTTCCTGTAAGGCCGTCTAACCTAATAGTCCCATTTCTGCGCTGCTCAGCTCAGCAAGACAGCCGCTGGTCATGTTCATGACCAACGCTACGGAAGAGTCGCCGCTCTTCCGCAAACTGCAGGCCAACAAGAAGACCAAGTTACCCGCTCTTCGAACTGTGCATTCGGCGCGCGCATTGAGGAGGAAGATCAGGAGGTACCGCGTGGGACGCGAGAAGGGACTTTGATCTACAGAGAGAACTCGAGTCCCAAAAGGCGCGGATCGTGGCTCAGATGGCCCCTGTCACAGGGCATAGTGCCAACCGGGTCAAGGACGAACAAGAGAACGTACCCCTGGTGCGCAGGGAACCAAAGGGCAAGGAGCGTGCGCGTGACGAGCGTAAAGACGTACCTGTGCCAGAATCAGAAATGGAGATGATCTGACGCTGGCATTTGGCGCCAAGGCGATGGGTAAGGTATTTCGCGATCCGCGTGAGGACACGTCTACCGGACGAACGGGTGTTTATCGTGTCATTGGTGGATTACTGCCACAAATATGGGATGGGGTATATGTTGACGGACGGGTCTGTGGGCGTGCACTTTAATGACAGCACGACGTTGATCCCGGATAAACAGTGAGTGTCAGTTGTGATTTTTTGTGCGGGTTCTAACCCTGGTGAAAAAGCCACTTTGTATATCTCGTCGCGTAAACTTGGGCAGGTGTATGTCCGGAAGAATTACTTGGCATCAGAATTCCCGGATAATCTCAAGAACAAGGTGTACCTCCTGAAGCACTTTGAGCGGTACATCATGGATCGCCTGTATGACGACTATGAGTACACGTTTGAACACCTCGATCGGACCAAGGGAATGGACTTTGTTCAAAAGTACCTACGGATGAAACACGTCATCGTGTTCAAGATGAGTCACGACGTCCTTCATGTCAGTCTCCCATCACTTTGCGTGGTGTGCTCTCATCTAATCTCACCGCACACAGTTCAACTTTTACGACCATTCGAAAGTGATTCTGTCGTCACACGGTCTACTCGTGACGCACACTGACAAGAACTATAAGTTGACGCGGTACATGTTGAGCGAGGTGATGGCACAGGCCGTGCACGGCCTGATTAGACCGGACGCGAAGCAAGTCAAGTTATCGCAGCGGTTGGTGGACAAGCTCAAGTTTTGCAAGGAGGTGTTGACGAATATACGGAATGCGAGTGCGGAGATGGAGGAGGGGGAGAAGAAGGAGTCGGTGGGGCGATAGGGTGCAGTGTGATGGCGTGGCGTTGACGTGATGCATCTGTGGTGTTTGGATTCTTTTCTTCGGTGTTCCTGTTTTTCCCCCCCATTTTTTTATGTTTTTCTGTTTCGCTATCGATGTCGTGGTGTTGAACTGGACTTCGGTGTGGATGACTTCGAGTTGACATTGGTTGTGGACACTGCGACGGTCTGGGGTATCGCTGGTATGCTCAGTGCGTTCGAGTCGCAGTACAGTATCGCTCCTGTCGGTGCCAGTTGGTTGTGGCCTCTAAGGTGCGTTTGGGACGAGTTCGACTCTCTTCTTTGGTTTTATTGACTTTCAAAGGGATTGGTCACTAGGGCAGTTCAGAGACCCGATTCGGAGCCTACCAATATCCTTCCCAGGAAACAGCGTTGAACCCACCAACCAACGGCCACCAAGTGTCTATTGATCGTATACTTGTCTTTGCGACTCTTGGATCCGTCGGAAAAACCTCACGATAGGTTGTTCACCGTTGAGGTTCCTCGACAGACCAACTTGAGGGGAACGTTGTGGGAAGTTGTCACCTGCAAGCGCCAAGTTTTCAGACCTTGTCCGAACATCAGACGAGACTCCGGGCATCGCCATCCGAGCGACGAACACGCTGGCACCACTGTAAAGTGGAATCGCTGGCATCTTCCTTAAAGTGAAAGTCGAGCCCAAAGCGGCGGTGGGGTGCGGCGGACTTGAATACTGTCAATTGTCAGGTGAACTCAATCATATGCGCTACCGTTATCATGACATTTTGGTATGTTCCACACGTGTTCTTCATGTCCGACACAGTCTGAGTATGGGACCCGCTCAGGTAGCTTTATTGCAGCTCAAACGCCATGCTGTGCTGCCAACGGACCTGGACGCTTGAAGGTTTGACGTTCAACTCCCGACTCCGAGTCGCTGTCTGCTGATTCCTCTGGATAAGTAGGTGAACGGGTAAGCATGCACCACGTTTCCAGAGAGCGCTTAACAATCAATACTACGGTGAACATGCAAACTGCAGTGTCGTCACTTGCCTTTACCACATTTACATTCCAGGGTTATTTTTCCGGCTCTGCATCGGCTTTGTGATGGTCCCGACCACTCATCTATCGAGAATTTTGCAGGACGCAAGGCACTTGGATGAAGGCCTGATCGTCGACGGCTGTTCATCACAATAGAACCACGTTCTCATATATGGTAACAAATACATCAGTCATGGATTCAAGAATAGTACAGTGGAGGTAACAAATGGTGTACCAAGTAGCAAACTAGACGGTGACGGACAGTGACGATGCAGCTATCTACCCTTCATGAACGACGTGACAGGACATAGGAGCAACACGGTAGCAAAGAGACAACTAGAAAGCGAAGTGAGTAGCAAAAAATAAGGAGGCATAACTCTGTACTGGTATCATAATATCTCGACGACATCAGCATGGATATCTCTAACGAAGTTGACCTGGTGTCCAGGGCCCGGAACAATAATCTCGTGATCTGTAGCAACACGCTTGAATTCTCCATTGGGTTGCTGTTGGAGCAATAGCGCATGGAACGGCTGCTGTAGACGAACAATCAATCGAAGCGCCCGTGTATAGTCATCCATTGTGGAGACGGGTACAACGTTCAATGGCGAAGATGGTGCAGAACTGGCTTCGGCTACCGGACCAGCCTCTGTGTTGATCTCGTCTTCGTCTTCGTCCTCGTCCGCTGCGCTTCCCCACGCGTGACCATCAAGCGGATCGCGCAGATCTCGAATCCACGGATGTACGAAAACGAGCTTGCGTGCCTCTTGTGGAGAGAGCCTGTCTATTGTTTGAAACTCCACATCACCAATCCCTGACACTCGGGCACTGTATCGGAGTTCATGACTCTGCCCAAAATTTTGTAGGCCAAGCCTTTTGATTGGAAAGATCATGCATGAGAGGTGAAGTCGGCGGTTTGCAAAGCGTGCTGGAGGTAGACGAGTGATCAGGTCATAGACCAGCATGACATCTCCCCGAGATAACGAGGTCCTTAGTGTCGCAACGCGTGCAGCCATATCACTGTCCTCGATGGAATGCGAAGCGCTAGGCGGTCGGCGATAGACTGCAAGGGTGTCGGGAAGGCAGCTGTTGTATGGCGAAGAATTACCAGTCCAATCAAGTACCGTCACTTCCCCCGAACGAGCTACGATCTCTTCCAACAGGTGACCCACAGCGGCATATCCTTCTCCGTAATCTGGTCGGATATCGCTCTTGAAAATACCGATGAGTGAATATGCCATGTCCTCCTCCACCGTCGCGTTGCGCGTCGACGCAAGGCGTAACTTCTCGCGGACGCTGAGATCGTCGGGGTTGAAGGAAACAATGGTGTCGCGGGAGATCCGGATGGCGCTCGCAAGTTCCTGCATGATCTCCGGCGAGTCTTTGTGATCGGAATGCGTATCTCCGAGGTAAGGGTTCCAATCGCGAGTGTAGAAACGAATTACCCTAGCTGCAAGAAGCTCTTGTCCGGTCCAAGCGCGCGTCATCCAGATGCTGTCCGTGAGATCGCCAAGGGAAGACGAGGATGGTACATCCTCGAGGTGGACGAATGTGGCCGCAGATGCTTCGTACCATTTGTACATCATCTTTAGCGACTGGTTCAACACGGTGCTGATCGTTTTGTCGATATTGCAAGTATCGCACCATGCCCACCGATATCCATCGTTGCGAACCATCTCACAGAACTTCCGCAGCTTCTCGTTGTCAGGAGATGATTTCAGCTTCCAGACTGAACCGGCCAGATTGACGTCCTGAAATAGAGGTTCCTTCTTTCCCCACACGTGCGAGAGCGTCACGTATTGAAAATATTCTTCCACCACTCGCTGTATGCGCTCATCGTCCAACCGCTCCACCGTGGAGGAAACTAGTTCTTTGAACTGCCGTTCCGACTTGAACGTGTCCCTCCGTTTCGGTCCATCGCAGAGATGACCACTTTTAACGTCAATAAGCACGAGCGGGGATATCCTAAAGACCATACTAATGACGTTGTCGATGATGGTTTCTGATCGGGAAGATGGAACATATTTCCTGCGCAGTTCTGTGCGATATAAGTCACAATGTCAGTTTTAGCTGTTAAAGTGAGACTTACGACGGACGTCTGGGTTAGAAGATACTTCGAGGAGAGAAAACATGTGGGTGGATGCGTCTACCGCTCCATGGTAGTCTTGCAAAGCGTGCAGGGCCACATATCTTCGCTCATACCCGTATGGACTCGTAGGATCCAGCTTGATGGCCTGCATCAGCTGGGTTCAGAATACTCTGACACCGAAGAGAGCTAAGTGATACCTCGTCTGCATCCTCCAGCGCATCCTCCCACAATCTCAAGATTCCACGGGCGGTGCTTCGCTTCACGAATAGGTCCGAGGGTTTTAGAGGATTCAGAGACAACGCAGCAGAGTAATGTGCGATGGCTCGCTTGGGGTCCTCGGACGTCACCGCTACATCCCCGTTGACTTCGAATGCCGCAATACAGTTTTGAAGGTTTGACTGGATTTCGGCGGAAAGGCTGTCAAAGTCCCATCCAAATATCTGTGGGTTGTGTTAGTGGAAATGAAAAACTCGGGGATGATCAGCTTACAAGGGAAATAAGTTGCAGGTAAGGATCTTCTCGAACCGGGCTAGCTTCTCGCACAAGCTTAAATGAGTTGACTGCACGCTCGTTGTCTCCTCTTTTCATTGACATCCTTCCGAGTAAGAGATGCATCTGAGCCTGTCGATGCCCCGTCAAAAATGCACAGATGTCCATATCTCTCCATGTACGTACCAGGATGGTGGTATATACTGACTTGTCATCAGCAGAATTGACCAAGTCTTCCACAGAAGAGATAGCCTTGTTGTGCTGTCCACACTCAAAGATGATGCCCGCCTGAGTGGACGAAGGATAAGCATCAGCAGCGTGGAAGTCGACAAGCGCACACCTTGATCAACAAGAGAAGTCCCTTTTCGTTTGGGAGACCTTCTTTGAACACGACGTCGAACGCATCTATCACAGCTTCATGCCCTTCACTGGTCGCACCAAGACGAGCTATCGCATCGGCGACCAAACCGATGACCGACCGTTGAATCTCGATAGACTTGGATGCGATCATCAGTGTGATGTGAGATTACTGACGACTAAAAATTACCCTCTTGGCATCGTCGATGGCCATGTCTGACCGTTGTAAGCGAGCGTTCACCAGAGAGCGTTGAGCGAGCATGTTTGCGAGGTGAAAGGGACTGTGGCCATGTGTAATGTCCTCTGTCAGGAGGCGTTCGACGCGGGTCAAGTTTCCCTCAGTCCACGAATTGAATGCCTCATCAGTGATGGATGTAAAGGGCAACTGGGATGTGTTAGATTCGACAGTACCAACAAGTTGGTCACTTACATTTACTGTCAAGTACGAGACAGGAAGAATGTCGCGTAGATTCCACAGGGTGACTATTCCATCCTCCTCCCCGGTCGCAATCTGGTCATCATTTGGCGAAAGGGCAATCCACCAAATGCCGCTTGTGTGCTCAATAATAGTGCCGATTTGCTGGTACGTAGATGTGTCCCAAAAAGATAGCGATTCGTACGCGACGACGACAACGAATTTTTGGTTTCGCGATAGAACGATGGAACCAAGCCGTCCACCACCAGGGACAAACCATTTTTTGAGCAATGGTCCCGAGGACGTGTCGAATTGCTTGACTTGGCTGTATGTGGCTGCAAAGAGCTGACGACCATCCAATGTCCAGGCGAGCGATGTCGCCATTCGTGCGACCATGAAGGGGATGTCGAACAATACTAGTTGCTGGCCATTGTCGCTGCCGTAGATGCGAATCCACTTGGCTGTCTTCTCATCCTTGCTATTTTCTGCGGCGGTTGCGGTTGCGATGCGGTCGCCGTTTGGCGAGAATCGCACTGTCACAACACAATTTTCGTGTTTGAGTGGACCGACGAGCCGCTCTCCTGTAGCAATGTCCCAGATGAACACGGTCTTGTCAGCTGAGCCCGTCGCCAATTTGGTGGAGTTTGGTGAAATGTCCACCGAGAATACCGTGTCTGTGTGATCTTTGATGTCGAGGAGTTTTTCATGGGTTCGCGCGTCCCAAATCCTCGCGTACACATGCCGAAAGGTCAGCCTCTGTGAAGGCCTGAGCCCACACGCGAGCCATTTGCCATCCGGAGATAACACAGCAGCGTAGATTTCTCCTTTGGCTCGAAATGGTTTGCCGGCCTCTTGTCCATCATCCACTCGCCATTGCCGAAGCATCCCCTCTTCATCACCGCTTAACACCTGCTTGCCATCGTTGGTGAACAAAACCGACTTTACCGCTCGTTGACCGCTCTTAATCTCAATCATTCTCCTGGTCGGACGGTCTGGAAGTCGATGGGCAGTCATTAAGGGCATTCACCAGCCACTAGTGCGTACCATTTTCGGTCGACTGCATCCCCGCTCCCTACGCACAGGACAGGAGGAGGCCTGGAGAGACTATAGAGTCAAGGGACACGAATCCCTGTGACACATGTACTATTTTTTCTTATCGGCCATGATATGAATCAGCTGACACGGCCTTTGCTCGTGCCTGGTTCACCGTGTCAGGCATCCCGTCTCCCACCGCTTACGTGGTCATAGGCAGCAAGAGGCCAAGTCAACAAAGGTGAGAACGTCGGCCATACATCAGAACAACTTTCAACAGCCCGAAAGACTACGAGTCTAGCATCCATGTAGTGAGTGCTCTCCACATCCAGATTGAACATGTCCATATAATACGATTGACCCAGCGGGCAGCGTCTGCGACTTGGCCATGATTCCAATATATTTGATTGCGACAGAGATGGCATAAACGATGGTCACTCTTGACGCATTGGCTCTCTGGCACTGATTCCCAGAAGCTGTGCATTTATCGCGTCTTTGTTTTCCTCGACTCCAACATCATTCTTCGCTTCGACCATGTTTGGCCCATCTCCAAACACATAGTACAGCTTTCTCTACATGTTTCATCGATTATCGACCACTTCACTTTGTTCCCGTCACTACACTCACCATCTTTCTCGTCGTTTGGCTGCTTTTTGTCTCCTACGTGTCATCAATGGCTTTCGAAGGTGCCGAGTCAAAGGTTGTATTTGAGCGGTTAGGTTTCGTCGAAGTTGACGCAGCGGGACGATCAAACAACTTACGAGTATCAACTTTACCATGTAGCACCATAGATATAGTGTGGACCACGCCAAACAATTCATATCGGGACAGATGACCATGTAGATAACACGGTGTCGAGCACCTACCAGCGCGTAACATGCTCGTAGCGGTATGCCAGTCATAAGAAGGCGAAGAAGTGGACGCTCAATCGGCACTGTCCTATTCCTGTCGATATGTCAGCAGTAGGTCACAACGTGATGGAGTGATCAGAAACGGCATCGGCCATATGATGAGCGAAGTGTTTTGGTGCGGAATGATCAAGTAGAAACAGTCAGCCGGTACTTGACGAGGCGCAACCCTGTTGGGGTAGTGAGAATAGAGGACACGAATGAACTCTTTGCACTCGATATACCTTGAGGAACGAATGCTGAACTGAACGACTCGGACGTGCTAGTGGCTGGTTCTTGAAAAGTCTGTTCGCTTGGATTTACTCAACCAGACGCAACGTGAGCTGAGTGACGAGTTTTAAAGATCAGAGTCGATTTGGATCTGACACAAGGTGGATTCGAAGGAGTGCGAGGGGGGTAATCTGGGATGAAGGTCAAGTCAAGCTTGGTAGACGCCTTGATTTTGTACACAACTCGCTGTCGTGTTCCTCTAGCACGGTTGATCTGGTGGAGCAATACTAGGAAATCACATTCACGACCAGGGAGGGAAGGAGTTGTGATGTGCATTGCCAACGTACGCATGACATATAAGATCCTACATGACACGATGCATGGACTTGACCACGTCCATCCTAGCCTGACGTTCTTGGTCCACCGAAACACCTCTCCTTGATGATACAACCCATCAAGGGCATCCACGTTAACGCGGTAACACCTGTTGGTCCTGTGAAACCTCGCCAGCGGTCAATCCGACCCCGATTGGAATGATTGTGAACTAGGGACCCATTTGAATTTCGAGTGTGTGCGGACAGAGGTGACCCTTTAGATGAATTGATGAGAGGTCTGGGAAATGTGACGTAAGATGCGCGGCCTGTTGGTTATGATCATAGCAATGGAATGGACATCGATCAGGGGTGATTGCAAAGGAAGAATAAATACCCACCACTGGTGTTCCTTCACAACCTTGGTCGGGTCTACGTTCGTGTCTGAAAAGGAGTTTAATTGGTATCGGGCTGATATCTGCAACAAGTAGCTTCAGTGAGTGAACTTGAATTTGCGACATCATTGAACGGACATCGACGTACTCGAATGTCCAACTCCTCCAAAGACTCTAGACTAATATAGTGAGGTGCGGACTCATTCAGCTCGTTGATTCGAATCACTGATAGGAGAAACGCCCACTTTGGGGGAGCTTGACCTCCTGAACAATAGCATGGTGCCTGTCCAGAGACTTCGTGAGCTTGCACTGTTACATAGTCGGATACATGTCTTCAGACGAACCTTCCTGTTGTCGTCGTAGACCTCTGTGACACTGTAGGCAATCCAGTCGGGACAAGAAAAGGGTACTCTTTACGGGAGCTACAACCCATTGCATCGTTGGTGCCATTACCCAACCCATGGTGTTTGACTTGAGGGCAGTAAATGTCATTCGGCCGCGAGAGTCGAGACCAAAAGGAAAGAATTCTTGCTGCTCGTAAGCGCTCCATGGTGACTGTTACCGTGTCGTGTCTTGGACTCCAGCATCTATTAGAAGAAATGCAGTTCACCAAGGCGAATCTGATGAAGGTACTTACCTTAGCCATTGTTATACTCGGTGTACTGGGTTCCTGAAGCGACAGTTTTCACTGCTCCATTGTGATGTCCCGCACAACGACGCCGAGTGGAACCGCCGGAATGGTGTATATGCCGGGGAGTAGCGAGTAGAGTTTGAACTCGTTGGAAGGTATACGTTAGTGGCCAACTTCAGGAACTCGAAGGGGTCACAGCGAAAAATTTGTAACATGGCGGTGAGAGCTTCGTTCGATCGCCACTCCAACTTGATTCGGCTCTGGCACATCGACTGTCGACGGCACGATGCTGCCTCCTCGCGTGTGTTGCTCCTCGAGTGGTGTGCACTTACGCCAATTGTTCTTACAGACACCAGTAAACCCGAAGCACGTCTTGGTGCAGTGTATCCCAAACATCTTGACATACTTGTGCTGATGGGTCTCCGGTCCATGGTCATCTGACGTTGAGTCTTTCGCAAGGCGCGACACATGGCTTTGGATAGGCATTGTCAGTGCTCATCGATCGTCACTGATTGTCGTATGTAGTCCTGGGTAATGTCTGATGACCGTTGACTCTGACCACAAACCTCACTCTTATGCAACATGCTAGTAACACATAATAATCCATTAGTGAACAATACAGTAAAGACGAGAGCTGACGGTAAACAAACAGTGATGATGCAGCCAGAGTTCGAGGTTGAACACAGGACATGACAGTGAAAAGACAGCGAGACAGCGAAGCAACAACGAGGAGTAAGATGGTAGAAGTCCATACCAACATCATAATATCTCGATGACAGCGGCATGGATATTCCTAACGAAGTTGACCTGGTGTCCGATGCCTGGAAGAATGATTTCGTGCTCCGTAGCAACGCGCATGAATTCTCCATCGGGTTGCTGCTGGAGTAATAACGTATGGAATGGCTGTTGTAGCCGGACGATCAGCCGTAACGCCCGGGTATAGTCATCCATCGTCGTGGCAGGCACAAAGTGCAAGGGCGAAGAGGGCACAGAATCGGTCTCGACCTCCGGATCAACCTCGTCCTCGTCCTCATCCTCATCCTCTACGCCTCCCCAGCTAAAACCATCTAGTGGATCGCGCAAATTGCGGATCCATGGATGTACGAAAACAAGTTTCCGTGCCTCTCTCGGTGAGAGCTTGTCCGCTGCCCGGAATTCCACATTACCGACCCCTGGTACTCGGGCGCCGTATGAATATTCATGACCATCACAGAAATCTTGTAAGCCAAGTTTTTTGACTGGGAAGATGAGGCATGGAAGATGAAGTCGGCGGTTGGCAAATCGCGCTGGAGGTAGATGAGTTATCCGGTTGTAGACCAGTGTGGCATCCGTCTGAGATAATGAATCCCTCAACGTTGCAACGCGCACAGCCATATTAGCCTCCTCGACGACAGGCGAAGTACTAGGTGGTCTGTGATAGACTGAAAGGGCGCCGGGAAGGCAGCTGTTATATGGAGAAGACCTGCCGATCCAATCAAGTACCGTCACTTCGCCAGAACGAGCCACGATCTCTTCCAGTAGATGTCCTAGTGCAGCATATCCTTCTCCGTAGTCTGGGCGGATATCGCTCTTGAAAGTACCAATGAGTGAGTATGCAACGTCTTCTTCCACTGTGGCCTTGCGCATCGATGCGATACGCAATTTCTCGCGGACGCTGAGATCGTCAGGATTGAAAGAAATAATGGTTTCCCGGGAGATCCTCATGGCGTCTGCGAGTTCCTGCATGATCCTGGGCGAGTCTTTGTGATTGGAGCGGATACCTCCGAGGTATGGCGTCCAGTCACGATTGTAGAATCGAATCACCGTAGCCGCGAGGAGTTCTTGCCCGGTCCAGGCGCGCGTCATCCAGATGCTGTCTGTGAGATTGCCAAGGGCGGATGGCGACGCTACGTCCCCAAGATGTACGAACGTGGCTGCGGATGCTTCGTACCACTTGTACATCATCTTGAGCGACTGGTTCAACACGGTGCTGATCGTCTTGTCGATGCAAGAAGCATCACACCATGCCCACCGATATCCGTCGTCGCGAACCACCTCGCAGAATTTCCGCAATTTCTCATTTCCAGGCGACGAACCCAGCTGCCAGACTGAGCCAGCCAGATTGACGTCCTGAAACAAAGCCTTCTTCCTTCCCCACACATGCGAAAGCGTCACGTATTGGAAATATTCTTCCACCACTCGCTGGATGCGTTCGTGGTCCAACCGCTCCGTCATGGAAGAAACTAGTTCTTTAAACTGCCATTCCGACTTGAATATATCCCTTCGTTTTGGTCCGTCACAGGGACGACCGCTTTTGACGTCGATGAGCACAAGTGGGCATATTCGGAAGACCTCGCTAATGGAGGTGTCGACGGTAGTCTCTGACCGGGAAGGTGGAACATATTTGATACGTAATTCTGGAAAATATAAGTCACGAGGTTATTTCATGTCAAAGTGAGGCTCACGACGGATGCCTGGGTCGGACGACTGTTCCAAAAGTGAAAACATGTAGGTAAACGCGTCCACCGCTTCATGATAGCGTTGCAAAGCGTACGACGCCACATATCTTCGCTCGTATCCGTCTGGATTGGAAGGGTCCAGTTTGATGGCCTGCGTTGGCTGAATTCAGAATCATCCAACACAAAGAGTTAAGAAATACCTCATTTGCGTCCTTCAACGCATCCTCCCACAACCCCAAATTTCCTCGAGCGGTGCTTCGCTTCACGAATAAACCGACAGATTTTGATGGATTCAGGGACAACGCAGCAGAGTATTGTGCGACTGCGCGCTTAGGATCCTTGGACGTCGCCGCGACATCACCGTTGGTTTCTAATGCGGTGACACACTTTTGAGCGATATCTGAAAAAGACACTCATCACACAGAAATCCAAGCTGGTCAAGACCAGGCGTACCTGGGTGCCAATTCGCAGTCATCTCCGTCGTGAGTGCTTCTTCGTCAAGGGTTTCGACCATGGTGTACATGGCTTGGCATAGGTTGGACTGAATTTCGGCGGCTAGCCTATCCGAATCAAACTCCCATCCGAATATCTAGCAGATCGTGTTGGGGGAATTGAAGAGGAGAAGTTGTGGCTTACGAGTGAGATTAATTGTAGGCGAGGATCGTTTCGGACCGGAATCGCTTCCTGCGCGAGTTTGAATGATGCTATCGCGCGTTCGTTCTCTCCTTTCTTGACGGACATGCTTCCAAGTAGAATGTGCATTCGAGCCTGTCGACGCCACGTCAACGTTGCCCAGATGACCAGGGCTCATCGGGTACGTACCCGGACGGTGGTATATACTGATTTGTCATCAGCGGAATCGATCAAGTCTTCCACAGAAGAGATAGCCTTGTGGTGCCGTCCGCATTCAGATACCATGACCGCCTGAGTGGACGAACGATAAGCCTCAGCAGCGTGGAAGAAAACGGGCACATACCTTGATCAACAAGAGAAGTTTCTTTTCGTTTGGGAGGCTCTCTTTGAACACGACGTCGAACGCATCTATCGCGGCCCCGTGCTCCTCGCTGCCAAGACGAGCGACTGCATTTGCAACCAAGCCGATGATCGACCGTTGAACATCAATAGACTACGGTGTGGTTTCAATGTGATAGACGATAATAGAAGATGAAAGATCACCTTTTTGGCATCGTCTATGGCCATCTTCCATTGCTTCAAACGAGTGCGTACAAGAGCACGCTGGGCGAGCGCGCTCGAGTGGCAAAAGGGATTGAAGGGATGTGAAATGTCGTCTGTCAAGAGTTGTTCGACGCGAGTCAAGTTTCCCTGAGCCCACGGTTTGAATGCCGCGACGCTGATACACACAAAAGACAACTAGGATGTGTCAGAATCGACAATGCTGCCAAGCCGGACACTGACATTGACTGTGAAATACGAGACAGGAAGGATGTCACGTAGATTCCGCAGGGTGACCTTCCCGTTCCCCTCCCCGGTCGCAATCTGATCGTCGTTTGGCGAAAGGGCAATCCACCGAATAATGCTTGTCTGTTTGAGAACAGTCCCGATTTGCTGGTGCGTAGATGTGTCCCAAAACGAGAGTGATTCGTATGCGGCGACAACAGCAAATTTTTGGTTGCGTGATAGAACAACAGAAGCTCGCCGTCCGCCACCAGGAACGGACCATTCTTTGAGCAAAGACCCTGAGGACGTGTCGAATTGCTTGACTCGGCTATATGAGGCAGCAAGGAGCTGACAACCATCCAATGTCCAGGCGAGCGATGTCATGGTGTGGCTGTTCATAAAGGGGATATCGGACAGTAGGTGGCCATTGCCACTGTCGTAGATGCGAATCGACTTGGCTGTCTTCTCATCATCGTAGTTTTCTGCGGCAGTTGCGGTTGCGAAGCGGTCGCCGTTGGGGGAAAATCGCACCGCCACAATGTAATATTCGTGCTGGAGTGGACCAACGAGCTGCTCTCCTGTAGTGATGTTCCAGATGCACGCTGTCTTGTCAGCTGAGCCCGTCGCCAGTTTGGTCGAGTCTGGTGAAACATCCACCCCAAACATGGTGGATGTGTGACCTTTGATGTCGAGGACTTCTTCGTGGGTGTGCGCATTCCAAACTTTCACATTTGAACTCAACCGCCTGAGTCCACACGCAAGCCACTTTCCATCCGGCGACAGCGCGGCAGCATAGACTTCTGCCCCTTCGACTCGAATTGGTTCGCTGACCTCTTGTCCGTCATCCACTCGCCATCGCCGAATCACACCTTCCTCACCGCCGCTCAACACCTGCTTGCCTTCCTCGGCAAACAACACTGAAAGTATACTTTTTTCGCTGCTGTTGATTTCAACTACCCCCGGACGGTCTGGAAGTTGATGGGTGGTCATTACAGGTATTCGTGAACAACTAGTGCGTACCTTTTTCAGTTGACTCCATAACCACTCTCGAGGTACAGGACAGGAGGAGACTTGGTGGGAGTACAAGGTCAAGGGGCACGAGATACGCCCCGTGGCACGTATGTATGCATGTTTTCTTCTTATCGATATGGATCAGCTCACACAGCCCTCGCCCGTGCTTCGTGTTCCCGGCCCGCCTCCAGCCGCACGAGAGGCCCGGTCGATAAACGTAACAAAGTTGAAATTCTATTGCCGGTATGTCATCTTTGAACTACCCGATTCAATCGTTGACTTTGAGTGTGTTCCCCATATTCAGAGACATACCACGATCGACCCGGGCCAGTGTCTCTGCGTGTTAGCCATGCTTCTTAACATACTCGATTACGACACATGCATAGATGGTATCCATTCTTTATCCGTTGTTTCATTAACATTGCCGGAGTCTAAGTACATTTATTGCATCCCCTCGACATGCAACACAGCTGATCACGTCCGGCCTGAAGTCTCTGGGACAATAATACATGATCCCATTTGTCAAGTCCCAGTTCGAGAGTTTGACATCACGCTCTACCGACCATGGGACCATACCATAAAAACTAACCAGCCTTTGACAACGATCGTTCGACCACATAATGTCTCCTACTCGCTCCACTGACGACTTCAGTCTGTTTGGGTAACTATTCCCTTCTTCATCGTTTCGCCTCCTCTCCCACTTCCATGCATGATTAATAACGTTAAAGTCAAGCAAAGGTTGTGTTCGAGAGGTTAGGATCGACGACCCCTGATGCGGCGAGTTGGCAAGGGTGATCAATCAACTTGCGGTACCAACTTTGCGATATACTCATAAACCCATAGGTACAAGACAGCAAGGTCTTACCTGCACCTGTTCGCGGAAAATTTTCTCTATGGCCGATGTCAGACTCGGAGATGGCGTAAAGTGCCTCTCGAATGTCGGTATGCCGTTCGTGAAAAGGCAAAGAACTAGGTGAGTCAACCGAGCATCACGCCATTCTCGTCCCTACGTCAACAATAGCCCACAAGCGATGAGACGTGCCGCATAGAGTGAAATGGTTGGGTCCAGGAACAACGATTCCATTGGTATCGACGAAGCACATATCTGTCGACGGTGAGGATAAAGCATGCGAATGGGTTCTTTGCACTCAATTCACCTTGCGAAGCAAACGCTGGTCCAACCTCAAGGCTTCATGTGCGTGTCCAGGTCTGGAAATCAGTGGCATCATGACGAATTAAGATTTACCGACCGCCGACGCAAAGCGATGATGGTGGCGAGGTTTACGGATTAAAGTCGATGATCCGACAGGAGGGGGGAAGGGTGATCTTGGGATAGAGGTCAAATTGAGGACGATAGTCCCCTCAATGTTCACGAGTTTCACGAGTGATCTACAACAACATACGCATTATATGCAATGATTGATTTGCGTACAATAGACGGGAAATATGAGCCTATACGCAAGAAAGAGCAGAAGCGTTGGATGCTACTTGACGCTTCTACGCAGAGACACATAGGTGCTTCAGCCTTACCCGTTCCATTTTCGTTGATGGATCACCGCGCGGTGATTTCTATGGAAACCGAATATCAGCGTTCGCGTTGCTACTCCCATCATGGTGATCCAATGTCGACAGCAAGGTAGGTGAGAATGGAAGTGAAAATCGACATTTGGAACAGAAGGAAAACTTACCGAAAGTACCGGTAAATGTCTGCTGGTCCGGACTCTAGAAACTCTACGGGATGTGTTGTGCTGGCAACGTCTTCACTCCGTTTGCTAGTGATTGCCTAGCTGATGTTCGCCGTGGTGAATGATGGTGGCAACGATCAAAATCAGATGAGTCCCTACCGTTCATCGCCTCTTTGACTGGCCTCGTTTGATCTTACAGAGCGGGTTGGCGCTCGCACTCTTGGCTGCCACCAACTTCTGCGGCCGAAAATGTTAGCGTCCGGATGGTCTGAACGAAAAGTTGAGCGGTGTCGGAATACGTTATTCGTCCGTTTGTGCCCACCTCGCAAGAGTAAAAGGGGCACATGATCTCCCACGTGCAGGGCCACCCCATCCCCTTAGCGTTGACATTCTCGACTCTGAGGGATGCGGCCAAGTGTAGCCACCTAGCGAGGCCAATGGGTTTCTAGGACACGATTTCTTGTTCGAGTAGCAAGAGTTCAACTCGACATTGACGACGGTCGCAAAAGGGAGGGAGTCGGGTATACAGAAGTGGGAGAGTGTGAGAGTGAGGGAGGGATCAGGTACGGGCGAGGGGGAGGGTAAAGTTGGATGTGCATAGTGGGTTTGTTGGTGTGAACGATCGAACGGAAGGGAAAGATACGAGGACGGGTGGTCCGGGTGGGGAGCGAGGGAATGACGAAGTGACTTGGCAAAGATTGTTCCAATGATCACGTGACCTGACGCGTCGCACTTCAAACTTGCCTTGCCGAGTCGACTCTCGACAACCACACCCGAATGCCGCCCACCAAGGCCGCCAATTTGACTCGGAGAACGACCCGAAAGAAGCCCACCGCGACACAATCGCAAGACGACCTCGCCGACAAACTCGCCTCTAAATCGACGTTGCACGGCGCACGTCCTTCTGCAAAGCAACCGTCCAAGGCCAAACCATCACCGCCTACAACTGAGGATGAAAGAACAAGCTGCATGCGGATGGTGAACCTCTCATTGCAGATTATATCTGCTGTTGCCCAGTCGGGGTGGAAATCCACGTCAGAGAAAACAAAGAGTGCCCGGAACGCGAATTCAAACGCGAGCAAGGTGGATAACGCGACGAGGACCGCGAGGAAGGCTTTAGAGTGGCTGAGAGAAGTCATTCCGGACGATCTGGACGTGGAACGAGCTGCCTGTAGTATCGTCGGGAAGTTGATCGCGCTCGAGTTGGTACGTGGTAGACCTCAGACTGCGGGTACATACAAATGACGACTTTTCTGCTAGTTTGAAGATGCCATACAGTTCCTCGATGTCATGCATCCACGCCTGTTACGTATCGCAGGCAACGGTCAATCTGGTGGTTCCGGTGAAGCCCCGTTGCGCTTGCTTGCACTTCCGCGCCCGACCTCAGATGATCCAACCATACTCATTTTACTAATGACCTCCGTAACGCACGCACTCAATGCGCTGCTATCTCTTTTGCTGCGTTCTTCCCCTCCTTTCTCGACCAGCACCTTTGTCACCACGCTACAGCGCTCACATTCACTGCTCTACTGGGCTTCAATCATGCAACGAGGCACCATCCCCGAAAAAACGAAGGACGCACTCCTCACCAAAGCGTACACGTTCGTCAACAAAGCCTGCTCTGCGCTCTCTTCTAGCGACAGGTCAGCCGTAGACCCCGAATCTATATTCCATCTTCGCATATATGCCCTCTCTTGTCTATTGTACACCACGCCTGGCACCATCAAGTCCGCCACCTTTTGGGATCAAGTGCACAAGACATCTCTCTCTTACGCTAGGGCATCCTCGTCAGAACCTGCAAGGAAAGAGAGAGATTCAGCACTCGCCGCGTGTGTTTCGGGCAGCTTGTCCGAGGTAGTAAGACTTGCAAAGAGCCTGCATGAACGCACGTTCTCAGAAGGCCGATCTTTTGTTCAAATGTGCGAAACATGGATGAGTTTCGCCCAAAAGGTTAGTCTTGCTCCTCTTATTTATGCGCGTATTCGCTGACCTCGACGACGGGTGCTTCGAATACAGGGTGATATCTCTCTCTTGGATTACATCTCGGGATTGATGGGCATTCCTTGTCTATCTTCATCTCGACCAAGCCTTGCCGTCGACGCACCTGCTTCGAATTCAGCTGCTCTATCATTTTCATACTCGGTCGATAGCCTGGCAGCACAAGTTGGGAAGCTTAAACTTTCCGAATCTACAAGCATAAAGGACACCGAGCCTCCACCACCTGGCATTACCAAGGATGCCGTCTTAGTAGAATGTGCCCAATGTAGTGGGATTTTCGTTAAAGCGACCGCAAGTCTCGACAATGAAGGTAAACCTCCGTTTCTTTTTTCCCTTTTACATAGTTATCTCATCTTGCTACCTTGTGTTAGGCCCAGAACTTGCGAGACACGTGAAAGAAGCAACGGATGCAGTCCGCCGGTACCGTAAACTTGTATCGAATCGTGATTCTCTTCTTTCTCTGGGCTTACCACAGCCTTCCACCGGATCAGTTCCAACCTCTACCTCACCTTCTTCGACTATAGACGCAGAAATGTCCCGCGCTCATGGGAAATTAGAACGCGCATTGGAAAGGTTGCGGCGTGCTGGACTCCGAGTTTTGGATATACCGCAGATTCAGAACAAGGACTCGAAACCTGCGGCGACGTCTTTGTTGGAGACCATTGCAACTATGCTGGAAGAAAGTCTGACACAGGTAACGCCCGCTCTTACTTTCGTATGACGGTTCGATATCTAAATCCTTTTTCAGGACGGAGTTCATGCTCGACAAACTGAGGAAATGAAGAGCACGCTGACGTCCCTTATCGACGTGTTCTTCGTTCTTGCGCGCTCCCGGCTCTTACCTGCTGATGTGGAGAGCTACACGCTGGCGTTGAGTTATCTCCAGCGTGCCGTAGCTGCTGTCAATGCAATTTCAGCTGGAACCATAACTACGGAAGACACGGCAACGTTCCTCAGATGTGTATCTGGCACGTTGCATAATCTCGGTGGGACATTGTACGCGGCAGGTCGACTTGGTGGGGCTGTTCGATTCCTCAGGGAGGGATGTGCCCTTGGGAGGCAAGTGTTGATGATGTACGCCAGCACGCTCCCAGGCGGATTTGTCGACGAAAACGAGAGAGAGAAGGAAGGTCGACAACAACTCGAGGAACAATTGTTCCGAAGATATGAGCTTCTTGGGGTGTGTCACTCCAAGATTGGGGATCGAAAGGTACGGCGTAGTCGATTCCGCCGATGTTTATGTTTCCTCACACGTTATTGAACAGCTTGCCTATGAATGCTTTATCGAAAGCGTCCGCACGTTTCCATATACGCACCATCTTTCTAGTTTCTCTTCCCTTGAACCCTTTGCACCCACTGCACCCCTTGCTCTCAAGCAGCTTTCCTCCATCATTGAGCGACTCACGTACACTGCGATGTGCGAGCTCTTCCTCCCTCCAGCACAAATCGCGTTGCGACACATATCCCACGATTCTGCACACACCGAAACGAATTCCAACGCTGACCCCGCATCACCCTCTGGCCCGATCTCGACGTTCCCCCCGAACGATCGAACTAAGGCAGAAATTGCAGGGGCACTCCTGACGCGTCAACTGACCACGCTAGAGAATGTCGGACACAAGGACGGTGCGCGAGAGGCGAGGAAACACGTTTTAGAGGAGCTACTGGTCGTGTATGATGCCAGCTGGGCGCCGGTTCAACGCGTTCGGGTGTTGGTCACAGCGCTCGGCGTCGCTTGGCGCGATGGACAAAGCGAAGCGGACGTATCAACGTGGTTGGAGGTGGACCTGATCGGACGGGAGGCGCTCGAGTCGCTTGCACAACAGGTGGGTTGTTTATTTCGTCTTTGAGTCTACACCAACGAGCGTGCCTACATGTAGATGAACTATTCGGGCATAGCGAGTCTCGTTCCGCAGTTGAAGCTGAGCACACACATATGGATGGCATTGCACGCATACCGTCGTTCTCCAGCAGGAGCAGAGATGATGCATGCTGTCGCGAAGCACGTCGAGGGGGCCTGCGACGTTCTCGACGATTTCTTATATCAAAGAAGCCTCTCGTGTACGAATGTGAGTCCCAGGGGGAAAACGGCCACAGGTTCTGGCCCCAAGGCGACGAGGTCGGCCAGTCGGCCATTGAAAAGAGGACGTTTGGGTGCCGATGCCATCGCCAAGGATTCTAAGACAGTTAGTGCAGCCCCTCGCATGGCGTCACTGAATACGGGGGATCCCGCGCCATGCGACACCCTGATGGCCAAGAGACTGCCTATTGTCTTAGATCTTGAACCTGTTTTGGGATTGATTCGTAGGTGTTTTCTTTGACGGTTGATCGTTTACTGATGACGTACTCTAGAAATGAACGTTCATTTGCTAGGACTGTTGGGTCTCATCGTACTCAAGGTCAAGTTCCTGGAGGTGCTGAAACGGGTTTGTGAATGTCAGATATGTCTTCCGATGGAAGGTGCGCGCGTTGACCCCACCCGCATCTCATCCAGCTTACCACATGCGCAGCCTATTCCGTGATCTGCGTCGATTTGGCTCACGAATACGTCAAACTCGGTAGACCCAAGCGCGCAGGCGTCTTGTTCAACAAATGCGCCAACATGCTCAAGGCGCGCGACGTGCCTGACGAGGTACGCTTAATGTATTCGTTGGGGCATGCGGAGGTGTTCGCACTCGGGGAAAATGCTGCAGCGAGGTACGTGCCTTGCGAGGATGGAAAGAGTTAGCTTAACGAAATTGGGTACAGCGCGAGGTCCTATTGCGATGCACTGAGTTTGGAAGCCGCCGTGTCCACAGAGGACAAGACGATGCCTACTGCGAAGCGTATCCGGGCCCGCGTGGAACGACTGGAGCGGACTGCGTTGGCATGTCGTGTCTTTGCCGCCGTTCAATACTCCAAGGTGACGCGTTTTCATGGGTTGAAGTGTTTCGTGTCGCTGACGAGGTGCTGCAGGACAATGTCGTTGGCGCACTGTGCAGCATGCTTCAGTCCTTGAGGCTCTGGAACCGCGCCATCGACGCATTATCGCGTCTCGCCCCGCCGACTAGTAACACTATACAGAAAGCCACAGAAGAAAACCCTTTCGAGGTCTCGAGCGATGCCAACGAGGTCCGGGATCAGCAACCATCACCATCACCGGCACCCGCGCGCTTGAAAGCGACGCCGACGCCGACCGACGCGTTGTCATGGCGTCTCCTCTCGCACCTCATCTCGACCCTTTTTTCTCTCGCACATGCGTACCACATGCGCGGATCGCCACGCGAAGCGCTCTATTTTGTACAGCAGATACTGGACCTGGCGGAGAGCACGCGTGCACCGGCTGTTGTCGCGCGTGCCTGTATCCTGCGCGGGGAGGTGTTACTGGGACAGGGTGCGCTGGGAGAGGGACGTGAGTCGCTGGAGAAGGCTAGATGTCTGTTGGGTGGGGTGTTGGGGATCGATGCGGCGGATGCGCAGAGGCTCACAGGGGATTATGGGGTAGTGTCCGTGAAGCAGTCTAGTGGGGAGGAACAAGATGGGGAGGAAGGGGATCCGAGGGTGCATTATGAGCAGGCGTGGAAAATGCTGGACGAGTTGGAGCGGAGGATCATGTCGTTTGACGGCGGGTACGTGTCCCCGTTCCGCGTTCGGCTTTGGCTAATCCACTAAGGTAGGCGACGCAAGTCGAGTCTTGAATCGGTGCCGATGGCCGCAGCAGTGCACGGGGGACAGGGTATGGTTGTACCCAGACTCTTGTCTGCCATTCTACGTCGACACAGTGAGTCGCATCCGTGCTCTGAATATCTCGTTTCTATGCTCACATGGGTAGTCTGGCTGCTGAGGAACGATGGCGATGACGCCTTCAAGGGCCTAATTGAACGATTGATAGCGTTGCCGCCATCTGCCGAGATAAAGGTGTGTCTGGTCTGTGAACGGTGTGCCAGGGTTGACTTATTCTGGAATAGGGAGAGGAACATGCGATTATGGGCAAGTTGATGCTGCATAGCGTTTATGAACAATTCCGCTCGGACATGTTCTTGAGCTCGCTCACCGAATCCAGTATGTGTCGTCGCTCCGGTGGTGCCTTTCTTTGTATATTAATATTAACGTCTGTATGCAGCGATTGCGCTACCGATGGGTATGTCAGGGGATAAGGGGCCCTCGTTCGCTCCAGGGACCCAAGACATCTTGGGTGCGCTGAATGGTGCTGAAAAGTTATTCTGGGCCGATCTTGCATTGACATCGCGAAGGGGCGCGGTGGCACACGTGCGCGAAGCGTCGGTGTCGCTTGCGATGATCAGATCACTGCAGTCGTCACTTGGCAAAGCGAGTACAAACGCACCTCTTTTAGCGGCGCGCCTGTTGGGTATGTGGTCCAGTTCTCTTGCCATGCATGTTCTGACCAATGACTTGGGCGTAGATGTGTCATCTGCGATCACGCTTCATCGGGAGATGTTGGAAGCGATACCTCACAAGTTCGCAGATGTCAACGCGGACGATTTGCAGTGGCCGGTTATGACCCCCGACGGATCGCCTTCCGCTGCAGACCTGCGACGACGCAACCCATCTGGTGCCTCCGTTCCCTCAACATTCGATAACGACGATGACAGCACACGGAGAGCATACTGGTCGGCGCTTGAGAAGAAGTATACTTCACTGGTCCTCTCCCCGTCTTCTTTAGTGGAAAATACCCCCAAGCTGCCACCCCATTGGACGGTGATCCACATCACATTAACGCCAGACAAATCAAGCATGTTTATCAGTCGTCTGCATACCCCCTCTACGCAGCCCCTTTTGTTTTGTGTTCCTCTTCGCGGAAGACGAGATACAGAGGAAGAAGATGAGACGCGGCTGCTGCTAGATGACGCGTTGCATGAACTACGAGAGATCGTCCGGTTGAGTGACGAGGGGACGCGCCGCGCTGTGCACGTTAAAAGTGACGATGTTCAGGCGAGAGCCGAGTGGTGGGCTGAACGGGCTGCGCTGGATAAGCGCTTACAAGCGTTATTAGAGAACATCGAATTTTGTTGGTTAGGAGCGTTCAAGGTGGGGTTTTTCCTTTCCACAGGATCGTGCGCGTGATGACGAGCGTGTTCCGTTAGACTATTTTGAGTCCACCGACGACGCTACCTGCTGAGCTCCTCGACGATCTACGGACGCGATTGGAGAAGGTGTTCAAGCGGAGTCTCCCCCGAGGCAAGAAGAAGATAAAACTTCGACTCGACGACGCGCTTTTGGCGTGTTTTTCGAACCTGTCGCCAAAATGCCGTGACGAAGAGCTCGAGGACCTGGTATACTTCATCCTTGACCTGTACCAGTTCCACGGTGCGCCCATCGCCATTTCCGAGGTAGACATGGACCAAGTCATGGTGGATCTGCGTACGGCACTGGAGGAACATATGTCCGCTAGAAAAAAGGCTCAGGTGATACCCGTGGAGGACAGCCATACGTTCTTGGTGCTGGATCGGAGTTTGCAGAGCATACCCTGGGAGAGTCTGCCTGTGCTGCGAGGACAGAGTGTTAGCCGGATACCAAGTCTGGAGTTTTTGCTTGATAGGGTGCGTCTGGCCGCGATGGAGCGAGAGTCTGGGGAGGACGGAGATGCGGTAGTCGATCGGATACGAGTCGATGCACGCAAGACGTACTATGTGCTCAACCCTAGTGGCGATCTCAAAGGGACGGAAGGACGGTTCTCATCATGGCTCAAGGAGATGCATGGT